>JAYMFT010417488.1:0-17845 GCA_038088735.1 Panulirus argus | reverse complement strand
TATATATGATCGCCATTTCTCGCTTGAGCGAGGTAGCGTCAAGAACAGATGACAGCCTTAGACTCTAGTTTCTATACTGTGCTACACTTCGTGATATCACCTGCCACGGTAGACGTAAGCCTTTCCATTTTCTTTCTGCTGCAGTTACTTTGCCAGTTGTTGTTGGTACCAAGGACTCTCGTCTTGCACATGCCTGGTGATGAAGGTCCGCATGCGGGGCCACAGGTCCTCCTGGGCTTTACAGGTGTCCCAGGCATTACCACCCCACAGCATCGGTACCCCTGGCACCTTCCCTGAGCCGTCATCCGCCACTATCGGGGCATGTCTATGGTAAGAGTGGTGGATGAGGGCCCCGTACGGAGGTTCCAAGATGTGACCAGCACCCGGGTATACCACAGTCTCAAGTTTGTCGCCTCGACCAAACCTTTCCATATGTTTCCTCGTCAACGGCACATGAATGTGAGTGGACCAGGCATCATCCGAGCCTGCCACTATGAGGAAGTAGGTCTCCTCATCGGCCGAATGGAACGGAATGAACTTGGGATTATCAGATTGTATCTCTCTGCGAATGAACTCAGGATCCGGGTAAAGCATACCTTCCCCATCCGCCTTCATTTGGCTCATGTTTATTGTTAATCCTTCCACCAGAGTTTTTCCCCGGTAT
The DNA here is from genome assembly GCA_038088735.1 of Panulirus argus. Classification (NCBI taxonomy): domain Eukaryota; kingdom Metazoa; phylum Arthropoda; class Malacostraca; order Decapoda; family Palinuridae; genus Panulirus; species Panulirus argus. The sequence continues at coordinate 17,181 of JAYMFT010417488.1, read as the reverse complement.
GTTAAGGCAGAGCGGAAGGCAACGGGCGAGCCGTTAATGCAGACAACAGCCTTCACCTGCGGGAGCCAGGTGGCCATGCTGAGGGCAATGTCCACTGCCTTGCTTACGGCCAACACGCCGCACCGGTCCGGCACCACGCCCGGCTGTGACAACAGCACCTTCACTGCTTCTTCAAAATAATCCAGATCAAAGCTATCTATCGTCGCGGGAAGGTCCTCGTAGGCAAAGTACCCTAAAGCCATACTTGCTATTCCTCTGGAGGCCAGCATGGCTGGAAAAGAAAATCAAATTAACATATAAACATAATACTGCTTCTCCAGTGACCTCCAGCCTTTAGTTCTCAACAAAAAAAATGGTTGTGGCCTCCAAGTTACCTGACTTGAACTCCATGAGTCCACCGGCGGTACCGAACATGTCGACGACCGCTGGGAAGGGGCCATCACCCGCTGGCAGGAACATTGTGCCTCTGACTCTACCTTCCCGGAGTGGCACACGGCGCACCCCTGGAGCCATCAAGTGCCGCTCTAGCTCCACCTCCGCCAACACCTCCGTCTGCGTCCCAAGGGGCTGGTGACCCTCACTCACACGTACAGCAACCTATGAGGGACACTCCAGTGTCGGCTTCAATCTACTCAAGTGGTGCTCCACCCATATTCCTTCCCCCCGCTTCCACCATGCACCACAAACCTTACTAGCAAAACTGTCGATGCATCCTACAGTCTTTCTGTTTCTTGCTGGATCTACTTGTCTTACTCAACCTCTTACGCAGGACAGTACAAGGGTGAGATGACCAGGTGGTCTGAAGCCTATTAATTCCTGTATAAGATACTAAACTATAGTGTACTCGTCCCTTACTTCTTTTTTTTTTCATATAATCTTTACTGGTACTGAATATATCAACTCTCAGACAAGAAGAGTGGTGGTTTACCTTACAGAGGCAAAATAATGTCTTCAGAGAGGAACGAAAGGCGTGGTGTGAACTGACCTTCCATGGGGTGCTGGGATCACGTCGATACAGCCTCAGGAGGGGGGACTCGTAAGGTGCGGGCACCAGACTGGAGAGCAGACCCGCAGGGAACACCCCGGTGTATGAGCCGCCCACAGCCGCTGCCACACTGACGTCCACGCACCCTTGGTCGTCTGCCACGTAGTGCGCGTGAGACACAAACTGTAAAAGAAAAACATTGTAAACTGTGTTGTCAAGTACAATCATGACTATCTCTAGATCTACATTGCTTGTTGCCGACAAAAGCCCTGTATAAGACCGTTTCGAGTTTCGGAAAACCCTCGGCCATATCTCGACTTTCAAGACTTCTAGGATACTTTATCAAGAGCTGACATCTATCTCCACATTTGTCATCATTTTAAACACCTGAAAGTGTAAAGTGTACAAAAATTGAAATACAAAGCATCAAGAGAACTCAAGTTGCTTAAGTTTCATGTACTTGTAACTTAAACATAAGAGAAAAAAACTGTTCCGGCTGAATCTCTTGCAACACATGCCATGCACACGACCATTGACCTGGAATATGTAAGAGAAACAAGGATTCTTGTTTAGAGTTAAAAAAAAAAAAATAGAAATTTCTAGAAGACGACGCTTTTAGGAAATTGAAAATTGTCAAAGCTCATAAACTCCTTGGGTATAACAGTACGACCCTTGACTTTATCCATTAAGTCCAAGGGTCGAACCAGCGCTCTGAAGGGGTCGAAACTTAACAGGAATGAAGACGAGACAAGAGGAGCATGCTTTACAGTATGGTGCTTTTTACCATCAGTGTCTCGACTAAAACCCATGACGTATCCAGTCTGTTCTCAAAGTGCATCCTACGGTGGCCGATTACTCTAATGTCTTGTATTAATCCTTGAAGGTGATAATGCCAGGAGGCTTCAGGTTCGCCAATTCCTTTCCTTCTAACCTTCCACCAACCTCGAGACTGGAAACTTACAATATCATGCCATGTGACGAGGAGCTAAGAAGAAACAGAACAGTGTCTAGTTCAAAAGCCTAATAAACCACACAGTGAGACTGGTTAAGGACGGGAAACATTTCCAAGCAGACCAAACGGAGGGACAGAAAATTAAAACCTGTAGACGGAGCCAAAGAAGTCGCAGTCATATTAGCCTGAAGCGTTTTTTTTTTTTTTTTTTTTTTTTCTCCTCAAGCGTTTCCTCTCACCTTCCTGAATTGTTAAACTTGTTTCCTCCTTTTTTAATGAGGATGGTCTCATTTGGAATTCGAACGAAGATGTAAACTGTTGACCCACATCTTTCTGGACGAGTTGCCAAGAGCGAGGTGTTCCCGACTCTTGCGGTACATCGAGACTTTGATGTTATCTTGATATGTTGAAGTGAACATCTCAAAAGAGATTTAGAGAGACGAGATGACGGCCAGTTCACTCTCAGTGTATCATCAGTTCTTACTGGATGAAGTGGTGATTGTTTCTTAACGATCTCCTGCCTCATCTCGGATCTCCTCTCGAAATAATATAGTCACTCCAACTGGGACGTGAGCACCATCGTTCACAGTGTGGAACTTTTCCTTCAGAAGCCAAGCCTGATCTGGATGAATGTTTTAACAATACTCCTCATCGCTACAATTTTTCAGTATTCGAGTTCTCAAGCATTTCCTTCAGTCTCTTTAAAGGAATTCATGGAAGAAACAAGATCTACTACACCTTAGCGAAAACGCGGGCGTTTGTCTACGAGACCAGAAAACCTCAAACACTTGTGTACCAACGGTGTCTTAGCTCCGTCCCTCATGCGTATTACGAGTTATATTATGATAATCCCAATTTACTTGTATTCAGAAAATAAAAAAAAAAAACTCAGACTGTTAGGATGAAAATGGTATGGGCAGTGACGGGGTGAGGCCAGGCGAATTTCTATAAAAATCATGATAAAAAACGATGGTGAGGCTCTTAATAGCACTTTTTCCACGTACTTCCTTTCTATCGTTTTTCTAGCGCAGTGCATTTTTTTTTTTCAAACGAAAAATATCGTTTTCCCTTGAAAACAGTTCCGCATTTCTTTTTTTCAAATCAACACCTATACTCAATAATTACTATATTTAGGTAAAATAAAAATAATAACATTATGAAACGACTGCACTTAGAAGTTAAGCTTTAAATACTATCATGTTACTGTCAAAGTTCATATTTTGTATTTATTATTTTTATTTTGGTGAGCGTCAGTTGCTTATATGTTTGTTTAATCGTACACTTCCAATGTCATATTTCAACCAGCATGGAGTGCTGAATTGTATCACTTCTGTAGTCACGCCTTTCAGAGTAATTTTTAATTGAAAATATACAACAGCATCGTTGCCTTTGGGACTACAGAGATGCATCTTACTCTAAGAAAAAGCTGCTTACATGTGTCGTGGCTCGGTGGTTCTTCTGGGCACTGACAGGACGCGTTCAAAAAACGACAGGTTTTGGAAAGACGACGATGAAAGTACAAGGAAAAAGTGCCAATGTGACACCACCTTAAAGTAGGTAGGAAAGCCGCAGTGTGAATACAGCTTTCGAGAGAATAACAACGCACTCATAACTTACGTGCTTGCCTTTCTCGTCGGTGATGTTAGCGGAAAGTGTGACGGGAGAGTTGGGCAAGAGGCATCCGGCCCGCAAAGTGGTGGGCACGTCGTGTAGGCAAACCCGGGGTGTAGCAGTCACCCACGGTTTATTCTTGCCAGCTGGGGTGCTGGCAGATAAACCCCGCCACCGTATCTTCCACCGTTCTGGTCCAGCTTTGAGCTGGCGACTCACTCTCTCCCCTACCCCGCGCGTCACCCATACCAATGAAGCACTCATGGGATTTCTTTTCCTATACGTGACAAACAACTTCCACTACGGTCCAAGTAACTACTTTGTAGTAGCGACGACTTCACCACAGAAGACCTCGGTCTCACGTTTAATTTCAGGCGCCACACCGTGACGTATTTCACAAATACTGATCACTTTCACTCACAGCCCCACAGCGGGATGTGGCGTCTTAATCCTCTAACCCTAAAAGTGGATCTCGTCCCGAACAAAAACTTAGGCAGGCTTCCTGTGATCCAGTGCTATTCACGAGACACCAGCAAAGTTATTCGCGGTGCTTTTCCGTTCGTAGCCTGTCAAATACACTAATTATATGCCTAAGTTTATGCTGTTAAAACTGAACTGAACTAGCGACTCATGAACACATGAATACTCTGGGATGCTGCTTGTTGGCACTGTTGCCAACTCATAGCACACAATATGAATCCCAAATACAGTTCTTGCCTGGCTGCATATATTTACCATTGCTCGAATTCATTTTGTTTTGTAGATTTTTCCATTATATATGTGAAGATATGAAATGTGTGTTTAGGGAGTTGGAGGTATTACGGAGAGAGCCGTTATACGAAGATCGCTAAGTTGAAACATGAGTAAAATATAAGCGTAAATCTCGTTATTAAAATAACTTTGATGAATTATTGTAACGGTTGTAGTTATAAATGCGTTAGTAGTTGGCGCAGAAATGTTACAGTTTAAGAATACTAAGAAAATCTTTCTTCAAGCATTAATTCAAGGAATTAATGACCTTCGTACACCAGTTACCGACGGCGTGATCTTTCTCTTAACAACTGACGCAGAGGCGCTTAAACACGGAAAGCTGATCGCGATAATAAAGTATCATTACAAAGCTAACCAGCCTTAACATGATTCCACCAATGCTGTAATACTGTGAGTGGTTTTTCCCAGTTTTCCAGATATCGATCATTCATTCGTAGTGTTGAGATTAGCACCTCCAATGCACGGTAAACTCATATGTTCATTATTTTAAAGTTCCCTGACGTAGTATTAGCGATTTCTACAATATTAGCATCCTATTGCTGGTTTCCCTCTAAAACACTGTTCTGGTTTGTTATATGTTGTTTACAAAACTCGTTACTGGAGGCGCCGCCGTTGTGATTGTGGATGTTGCAGTCTTCTGGAGTCAAGTAGTTTGGATGGACCGATGACAGGATATAATTAACCATATCCATACCAGAATAATAAAAACTTCCAGACAAGGCATACCAGCAATTATTAAGGAAGTAAATGCTACTGCTAAAGAGAACAGAGAGTGACCAAAAAGAAGGTCAACTCGTAAGTGGAACTGGTGTTAAATATTCAAATTACCAGAGCCTAAAGTCTTTTTTGTTTTCTCTCTTTTCTTAAAGGATTACGCTGGGCATCCTGTCCCTAACCATTGTATATTCCAGGCTGTTTATCCCCATACACATGTTTCTTCCTCCCTCCCACGCCATTACACGTCCTATGCACACCAACCTTTGGTATCATGGACGTGATCAAGGGCCGTGTTACATATGTAGCGAGGGCGCATATGGTCTGCCAAAAGGAAAACAAAAGGAGCTCAAACCGGAATAGATCGTTGAGTTCTTCTCGAGGCTGTATGTAGTTCTGTTAAGATTAAAAGCTCGGGAGATTCGTGTAGCGCAAATAGAAGAGAGCATGCAAATGATAATACTGAGAAGGATATGTAAACTTTGTATGTAACTAAAGAGAGGCAGTATATACTACTCGTAGACTTGAAGCGATGTATTTATTAAGACTTCTTAATTAAGAAATGTATGTCATGCTGCTTCCAAGTACTCTTAACTGTTAAATCATTCCATTGTTACTCTTGATTCGAGTACCCTACCAATTCGCCTTTTTACTGCTGTCCACTGCTTACTTAGCCTTAGGTCATGAGGGATTATTATTATTACATCTTTCTCCTAGTTTACCTTTTGTAGTTTAAAATTCATACTGTCAATTGCCTAGTCGTTTTTATTATCGATATGTAAAACTTTCGCACTCTGGATATCAAAACTGATTTGCCACTCGTGAGCCCAGTCCATCGGTTTTTCTAGCTTAGTATCGCCAGCGAACCAACGTTGATGTCTTAAAACGCGGCCCACTCTCAATACCATTAGTGTACATGACATTGAGATCCGGTCCTGAGATTGATCACGGTGGTACAAATTTTGTTACGTTGACTATTTTTTTTTCTTAGGTCTGAACAGTAATCAGCTAACATAGAAAAAAAAAAAAAGTCCCTGACGTCAGACTTGTTGTTGTTGGTGAGCCTACCGCACGTTCGTCCTGAAGGAGATGATAGCCAGTAGACCTTGCCCCTCTCATAGGTCCCTGACGGTGTATTATTAGAGCTGAACCACTCACGTTCTTTCTGAAGGAGGAGGCATTCACTACGACAGTGTCAACACCCTGTCAAGGCCATCACACTCTTTTTCATGCCCTCGGAGGCTCTGTCGGGTCCTAGGTTCATCCCACACTGGCGCTAGTACTTTTGCCTTACGGGTGTGTGTTTATTCTCATATGTACACACACAACACTCGGGCTTCAGGGGCAGTTACCTCGGGAGGGCGTGGGAGCGCGACAGAGGCCAAGGTTGGCGGTAACAGCATTCCGTCAACACTCAAGCATTGTCTCTCCCAGAGTTTCTATGTAGCTGACGTGACAATCACAGAGGTGCAATTCCTGAGGGTTTGCGAGAGTTCAACAGTGTCACTTTTCATTTAGTCTTCACAGCGGGACTTTTCAAGGCCGTGATGTTCTTGCTAACGACGTACACATTCTTGGTTTATCTGAGAAGGTGTTTACGCTCTTGGTGATGTATCCGGGTCCAGGAGGCTGAAAAAAAATAATAGTTTTTCTTTACTGTTGCCGGGTCTTCAGTTGTAAATTTTGATAAGGACTTCTTTAAGCGTTCTTAGATGAAGATAATAATAAGAAGCGATACACTTACCGTCTCAAGCAGAGAGTCCACTATCACCTATTTCATTCTCTTTACGGCATTACTGATAACTCGGTACCGCAACACTTCCAGCAAGACACAAGAAGGTTCCCCGAGTTCAGCTGGCATGCTGAACTTAAACTGCCCAACAGTTTACATACCTGCCAGCTAAGGAATGAACAGGAACCCACTTGGATCAAAGAATTTGACGCCTTGAGCAAGACAGCTTGAACACGAGTCAATGTGTCTAAGAATTTAACGGCTTGGCCCATGGATGTGACAGCTTGGCCTGGCCTTCGACCTTACCTACCGTAGTGATAGGTTTTATTGTTGCTAGCCGCTGAAAGGTAACGGGGCAAGACCTAATATTAGTACCAGCTTAACACGAACCCGACCGCTTCGTTTGTTTTAAAATCTGATATGAATCTGCGAATGAGAGCTGGAACCGTACATCACCCGAGAATTCAGAAGAGTGCGGGAACCATGAAACCTCATATGAGGCACAGAGTTGTCTTTCGTGTTTCCTCATATGAGGCACAGAGCAGCATAACGAACATGGAGTGCACAAAAGTTTACCGGTGATACCGGCACAAATATAAAAAAAAAAAAAAAGGGAGAATAAACTTGACATACTTACTTAAGCAGAAATTTGATCATCTTGGATCCTCCACCACCACATCTAACCCTTGTGCCAAATATTCTAGACTTTGACCGTCTGTACCCACGCGTCTGTCACACGGGGGGATCTTGTGTACCACATGTGTATGAGGCAAGAGGGAAGTTGTGTACCCACAAGCCTGTGTCCAAGAGGACGTTCTATACCTGCAATTTTATTTTATTTTCATTCTGTTGTTTGTGTCAGCCTCCGTAAAGCAACAAATTTTTATTGCTGTCTTTTACTGACTTAACGCACTTTTCTTGGCAAGAAAGCAAGAATCATGACGATGTATCATCCATCCTTCACTGATGTGATGTCAATAACCATGTAGGGAGTGGTTATATGTGCCACATGACCTGTGGTATGGTATTGTCATTCGGGTCCGAGTTATGGCCATCTAGTTATTAAGTCTGTGTTCTCACAAAGACTTGGAAACCTTCTTGTAGAGAGAGAGAGAAAGAAAAAATACCAGTTATTGTAATAAAAATTGCATATGACTCACCTTTTGTTGTACTGCCTGCCTATATTTTACCATCATCATTTCTGTACCTTCCGGTACAAGTCAATGTGTTGTGAAGGATATGAAAAATGCGATAATGGATAACCTGATCAGGTATTTCATTGTGTGTATGTGTGTCAACAGGTGAAGTATGAGAACCTGGTAAGCGGCCGCAACCTGCTGGAGTCCCACCTACATCTTCACCTGGTGGAGCACCTCAACGCTGAGGTTCGTATTCTCCTTCGTCCAAGAGGAAAATTTATATGGGTTGCCGACTGTTGTGTAATGTCGACTAGGTTTGTACCCACAGGTAGCATAATGTTTCCTTGCACAGAGGGTTTATTATCTATTAAAAAACTCCACCACCACGATCACCTAAAGGGGGCATTCGTGTTCGCATGGAGCTTATACAAAGAAATCGACGCCATCGCGTTCATAGCACGACGGCTAAGAAGTTTTCGTAATACACTGAAGTACTGACGACACTCTCGTCAGAGCCTCAGTCGTTAGTAGTGATGAGTTCCCCACAACACTGGCTGACGGCTCATCCAAGGATGATTAACGATCGTGATATTGTGGCACAGCCCCTTTCATGACTACAGGACGACCTTTGAGCACGACGGTTCGACCCTTGGGTATGGTGTACTGGTATTTTGACCTGTCACAGTGTCTCAAGTCAAACGTCACACCATCCTACCTAAGAGCAGTACCGTCTTGCTTCGGGGAGATAGACTCATCATACCTAATTTCCATCACCTGCTCAGCTCAGATTCAGTTAACTCGTGTCCTCGTGTCCCTATATCACAGTATGAAATGATGATTCGACTTCCTTCGTTTGATGTTATGTGGAAGGCTCGAGTCACGACCATTGTCACCCTAGCACTGCAGCGTGAGAACAGCGCTGTTACTGATGACGACTGTCTCATCCCACACGGTTGTTTCCCATTCCCTCACGACGCGTCTCTCCCGGACAATTTGCGCTTCACAATTTGGGAACAATTCGCCAAGGAGTGACTGGAAGAGACATTATGTACTTTGGTGCTATTGTTTCGTCAGTCACAGCTGCTGACACGCAGCCTTGTCATCGTGGTCTTCTGCATCATTAACTCGGATATCTGTGTGTACGTGTCAGAAGAAATGTTTACTGTTATCTTAACAACAGCTTTATTTCCATTCACAAACAGCACAAAAAATGTGCTTTTGCGTGCAAAATTTTGCCACCTCTTCACTAACCGCAGTTAGTTATCTGACTGAAATCACGTCAAGTTGATCATAAGCTCATTTTCACCTTACTTTACTGGCTCTGAATTTCAAGAACGATTAACGTGAAACTCTGCCGTTAAGCGAAGTGTCTTTGTCGCTCTGGGTAGTCCTGAACACCAACAAGCAACTCCTGTCATGATCTGCCGTCGTGTTTACATGTTGTCATCCCCTGAGGCCATTGAATCACTCTAGAATAAGACTTGCTTTAAGACCATTTGTTGATTCCAGCGTTACCTTACCTGCCTCTCAAGATGCAACTTTTACAACTGTTCTCTGTTCCCTTCTGCATAGCTTTCAGTCCAAGGGCTCCACCTCTACATCCGCCTGATGCTTAATTTTCTCTACAGACCTCAGGAGTGGATCAGTAGAACACTTCCATACACTTCAGGTATATATTAACTCTTCCCATCACTCTCTCTCCTACAATACACAACTCACGATATCCCAGAAGGTTTGTAAGTTATGGCCTTTCCACTTGAAGTCTTAGTGGGCTAGTGTAAACTTCTTGTGTTATGAACAAAGTGCACGATAGTCACACCACACTTGCATATCATAGTGCTCTGTGGTTGGATATATGTTCTTTACATAGAGTATTTCTAGCAAATAATCCTAATTGTACTTTGGACAAGACCAGCATAACTGGAAGTTCATTAGATCCACCAATGTAGTGCTTTTAGACCATTTACTCCTCAGCAGTCATATGTAACCACTCATATTATTCCACGTTTTATGGACGCATTTGTAATTCATGTATTAAACAGATAAGAAGTACAATACATGTTCTTTATGAGATGATCGCTTATGAGATGATCGGTTCGCTAAAACCTTGTCCATGGTGCGTCGCAGATCGTGCTGGGTACTGTCACGGACCTGGGCGTGGCCGTGGAGTGGCTCCGCTCCACCTTCCTGTACGTGCGGGTGCAGCACAACCCGCGCCACTACGGCCTCCCGCAGGGCCTCCAACACGCCCAGCTGGAGGCCAAGCTACAAGGTCAGTACCACCATCTTCTCACCTCCTCACGCCGTTTATTCCAATGTGTAGTTTCATTTGTACTTTGCTTAGCCATCTTCAGCACGGCAGTGCTACACCTGGGGATGTGGATGGCTTGATCTTTGACCTGGACCCGTGAGTGTTCGGGTCAAAGGCCAGGCCATCCATATTTTTAGGATCGTTCTGGCATTCTTCAGGATAGGACTGTCGGGAATAGGGATCATGTGCCGTCATCCTGAAGGCGTTAACCGATGCTGATGGGATTCTGATAGTCAGTTGGTGAAGGCAGTAAAAACCCGGCAGGGCGTTTGGAAACCACACATTACTTCACCGTCAACTCGGGTCAGAGTTCAAGGGAGGTGTTCCGGGTCAGTCGCAATCACCAATTGTTGTTGCAAACACACGCACACAGATTACAGATGCAGTGTCTCTCGTGGTTTGGAGCGGGTCTTGAATAATCACCTCCTTGGGTGGTAACCGCCAGTGTAGGATACCGGCCGGGAAAAATAGATTTATCTGCTGTAGATCACGACGAATGTTTTCAAAACTTTAGCACTAGGCTCGTAGTAAATTTGTCTTTATACTCACTGCGTTCGTGCTTTACGTAACGAAGGTCCAGCAGAAAATTGAATTCTAACCGTGCAGTCTTGGGACTTTTTTTACGCTTTGGGAAATTCGTGATTGTTTTGTTGGTCGGACAAATACCATCCTTCCAATTTGAAATATTAAGTGACTCGCAGCCTGATGATCCTCCACCAACACGGATATAAATTTTTAAAGATCTGTTATTAGCAGGCAACGGATGTGATGTTTACATTTTATCAAAGCTGCCCACATGCGGTATATTCCAAGGAACGGAGTACTACCTTCAGTACAGTACCGACAAAAATTGCAAAAGTATTTCATGCTGCAGGCCTTCGATAGCTCAGTTGGTAGAGCGGTGGACTGTAGGCGGCACTATGACAGACATCCATAGGTCACTGGTTCGAATCCGGTTCGAAGGACAACCTTTTTATTATTTTATTCATTTTTTTTCCTTTCTCTCTTGCCTCCTTGGCATGCAGCAGTCACTTGAAGCAGCCAAGATTCTATCCCTGACCATCTTTACCATGGACATGGTTCATTTAGATTAACTCAGGGACAGTGGTGCTTCAACTTGGAACCCAACTTATGTCTAAATGAAAACCACCATGTGTGATAAAGTACCATATGGAACCCTACGTTCCATATCCCATGTGGTCTAGTGGCTAGGATACCTGGCTTTCACCCAGGAGGCCCGGGTTCGATTCCCGGCATGGGAATGCGTTTTTAAATGCACGTAATGAAACCATTAACAGATGACAGTGACTTCTGGTGTGTTACAATATATTCTAATCATGCTTTACAATGCTTCATTAGTTCCAGAACTGTAATAATTTGTAAATTCTCAAACCACATCAAAATTACTCGAAATATTGCTATGTAGTTTACGTCGGACCTTTAAATAGATTGGACAAATATGTAGTTTAATATTTTCGGTCAAAGATAGAAGTCGTATCCACCACCTTATCACGTCCCGTGTGGTCTAGTGGCTAGGATACGCGGCTCTCACCCGCGAGGCCCGGGTTCGATTCCCGGCACGGGAAGATTTTGCGTCATATGTCTGTCAACGGAAGTTCCCGGAGGGCGTGAGCAAGAAGTGAGCTACTCAGGAGTAGGGTTAAGTAAGACAGAAGCGTGAGAAAAGAACATAACTGGAGAAAAAGGGCTATTTGATATGTGGCAATATGATTTATTTATGACTGACTTTATGTGAAAGCGAAGCATTTTCTTTTTCCATCATCTCTACCAATCAGCAGCCTAATCCTGTTTTAATGAAGACGCCTTCGACCTGAGACTAGTGTGTGGCAAGGATGATGCAGTGAAAATGATTTTCTTGCTACGATGACTGCCTGACGCTGGCCTTCCATCCTTCCTCCCAAGCTGGTCTTGGCCAATGCATCAAAGAAACTCATGTAAAGCAAGTGGGAGTCTGCAGCTAGGGTATTTTCAGCAACCGAGGTCTGTATTGCGACAGTTACTAATACCGATCATCACTCACCCTCGACGGCGGTCCTAGACTATTGCCTCAGGGCATTTAATCAATGATAATGGGATAGGTTCAGTTCATACAGGGGGTTCTCATTCGATTGTGAAATAGAGGCTTGAAAAGTTCCTGTGGTTCTGTTTCTGATGTCAAATGGTCAGAGGATCGGGATGATTGGAATGAATGTAACTATAGAAAATGAAAAAGAAAAAAATGGTACGACTGAGTGGTTGTAAAGAGTTTTCGAACTCGATTAGGAAGTCGAACCACTACTCTTCGATGGTAGGGGGCTGTTACGTATTTTCGTTGCTGATTTCCAGGCATTCTCCCGTGAATGGTGAGTAAGAGGGTATTTATTCGCCCACGGAGGAAGGCGGAGGAGATGAAATAAACGAATTTAGTACAATTTAGTAGCTCAGAGCACGACGCTGCCTGCATTCTCTGGGGTATGATTTTGTTGTCAGTCGGGAGTGACAGTAATATAGGAGAGGGTGGATGCATATGAGGGCTTGGTAATGATTGTCTGGATTCCATGCTGGAGTTTTAATAACTTACACTACTTAGGGATTTCAAAGTTCGCCAATATCTATTTTGGTTGATGCGTGCTTGTGATTTTAGGAGAAGAGTACATATGAGTCGAAGTGTTTTGCTGATGAGGAATGTATGAATAAAAGTGGGGATTTTTATAAAATAGTGAACTGAGGACTTCAAATACTGTCGAAATACGTGATTTTGCATTTGTACGTAGTATGATTTGTTATCATTCTATATATATATATATATATATATATATATATATATATATATATGCTGTCAGACCCAGTGGACCATAAGCCTCCGATCCAACCTGGTCAACTGTTGGCTCCGAGTGAGTTACTCAGGAAAACTGTCCCCCTCTTCGCTATAGAGACTCGCCTCTTCACTCTCCCTTCATATTGTCCTTGCTTATGTGACTCCTTCCCCTCCTTCGCATACATATAGATGTACCGACATACCTTGCATATGCGGTTGAGTGGTAAACATATTTAAACATTCACAGTTACTTTTGGTTCGTCAGTGCGATTGTAAAACTATATTTCTCATTTTAGCTCTTTTATAATCTCTTTAGGATATGCAGAACCTACCCTTATTGTGGTATAGATTTTTTTTCTTTTTGTAAGAAAAGGATCTTTTAAGAGGCTAGAAAGGAAATACAGAGAGAAAGTAACAGAAGAAAATTTTAATAAAAATGGAAGACTCGAAGTTTGCCTGACTTTTTCTTGTATTGTTGGATATTCACTAGTTTCCCTAGACGAAGTGTTTGTACTATGTGTTCCCCACACGGATTAGAGGACGATGTTAATTTATGAAAAATTATTTTCGCTGAAAGACGATTCTAACACCACATACATTCTCACCCATCACTGCATACATGGCTATTGGCTCGTTGGTTGATTGGGCTTTAAGTTTATCGATTGCCAATGTCACTAAAGGCCGTCATCGTTAAGATTTAACCAATGACTCAGGTCCAGCTGAAAAACCTTTAACACCTTCTTAAAGTGTTAAACATACAGTATGTGTATGGTCTTAGAAATACACTGTGTGTATAGTCCTTGGCTCTTGGAAGATGACTGTCCTTTGTAACTAGAAAAACGGAGATGATGGGGACGGTGGAAAAGCGAACTGCCTCTGGAGACTCTCTTAGATCCAAATTTGCCTCCTCTTGCCAGGTGATGGGGCTTCGGAGCTTCGGTGTGAAGCCAAACTGTTCCCAGACCGACCCGCTGCTTCGCTCGCAAAGCTGCCGGGGAACCATCTGCTCTTATTCATACGCTTCGTTATGGGCGTTGTTGCTGGTAAGGATCTGTGTATGAAAATTACAGTGTGGTTCAAAATTATATTCTTTTTTTCTCTTTCCCTTTTCTCCGAGTTTCAGGGGTTCATAGAATGCTTCGTCCGTGAAATATCTACACTTTTCCATTCTGGACGCTACGTTGCGAAGACCTATATGAGCTTATTTGTTTCTTAAACTGTTGCAATTTTAGTGGAGTGGGTCTTAAGGATGCAGTTCCCTTATATCTGTGTGTGGTTGGATGTTGCCCCATTTGTACCTGGCCAGAGCCGTAGCGAAGGAAATTGTTGGTGCGTCTGGAGGCTGTTTCATATAATGTGGGCTGTTGGGTGTGAGGCACTCGATCGTCTCACGATATTAAGGGGTAATTTCAACACTCGTCGCTGGGTTCATGGTTTTAGCTGTTAAAGTTGTGTATTCAAATATCAGGGTAAAGAATAGCCAAAGGGATTTGACAAATTTACAGTTCTTAAGTCAACAGTTGCTGTTTGTTTTTACATCTAGATGTGATGTTGGATATAAATGACTGTTGACAACAAGCATCCTGAATATACACTTCAAAACAACTCTACAATTCTGTTGCTGAGAGATGGATCAAAGTTCCTTATATGCATATCTTTAAGGCATTCAGCCAGTTCATATTGCCGTGAAGACTAGGTTTAGTAAATAATAGGATTTAGTCCTTAATTCACAATGAAAAAAGTAGTTGTCTGGGATATTTTTCCAAATTCACTTTTTTTCTCCTTGTTCCGCAGGATGACTGTGCGTAGTGTGCAGTACTGGACAGTGGATGTGTAGAGGCCATGGGCAGAGACGGGAGGGTGGGATAACACACTACAGACATCGAAGGTAAGGTAATTCTACCTCCAAGTCCTTCCCTGAATGGAATGATATTTCGCTGCAGGAAAGAGGCCATAAGTATAATGATTGTCAGTTTCCCATCCACCTTTGAAACTTGTTTATGTTTTCGGTGAATCAGACCCTCCTATGTGTTGATATAAATATTTGTTAACTTATTCCATATGATGCTGTCGAATTCTGTTGTCCTCAGGACTTCGGCCTAAAGTCTAATACATATCAGAGTACTCGGAAAAGCGTTTCGAATAATATTTTACTCCCAGTAACAATATCATGCACCACTGAACTTTCCACACCGTTGCAATTTCTTTTGTGTCCATTTTTTTTTTTTTTTTACCTTTTTGTTTTACACTCCCCTGGAAAATACCTGTGCACTACCCCCACAGGTAGACAGTCCTTACTTCTGCGTCATTTCGGCGACCACTTCGGGCCTTCCGCTCCCCCTAGCCACTAAAAACCTTCCCTGCTCTGTTGCCCCCTAACACTGCCTCTGGCCTCCATTTCCTCGCCCTCAGTGGCAATTCTCATCTCGCACTTTTTCCCTTCAGCAACCCATATACTCCCGAAGCGTAACACTAGATGTCTCTGCTCCTTTTCCCTGTTTAGCTCTCCCTCTTTCCTGTACTTTTCGGGTTTTTCGTTGGTACATGGGAAAAGAATGCTGAATCTTAATAGTATTTGCTGTGATGTAAGAAAATGAACTTCGTGATAGTAAAAAGAATTGCGTTTGGTATATATATATATATATATATATATATATATATATATATGAGTGAGAGAAAGAGAGAATTATATACCTTTTTACTTCCCCTTGTGCATTAAAATTCAAAAATGTTTTTATTTATTATCATAATCGAAGCACAATGTACTTTAGATTCCCATTTATAATACATCTATAAGAGGCTGTATAGGGTTTAACTAAATTTAGCGATTTTTATTAATAAGAAGAATTTGCTTCTGATTTTCCGTAAGAATATGATTAGGTGAATACCATGCATGAATCTTGCTGTAAAACGATACGATTCAACTCAGCCGATGTTTGAATATTCAAGTATTACCTATGAATAAGGCAGCATATTTTCCTTATCTAACTCCAACCAATTATTATCAAATTTCTACCATTAAATATTTCTACAACATAATAGACAAAAAATGTAGCTTATAACACAAGCGTATCGATTCCGTATTCAGTAACTCATTCTGTATAGCTATCGTAATGACACGACTAGAAAAGACATAGTAAGAAATTCGCTATTTTCTTTACAAATGAGACTTTTCCGGTGCTATTAATTAATAGATATTGATGTTTCCAGTGCTATTAATTCTACATACTGATAATCTTAGGAACACAAAAATTTCTTTTTAAAAATTTTGTTAGTTTTAAACTATGTGTAAACTTACTGTCCCACCCTGGTAATTGCCGATGAACTGTAAAACAAAGAGTGAAGCAGCAGTTAATCAGTTCCCTCCAGTAATTAGCAGACGGGATGGGCGGGTTTATATAAGGCATGGTTCGTCCAACTTGTATTAACTAACTGGGAGCACGTGATCCGAACTTTGCTGATGAGCGAAGTATTGTGTGACTGTCTTGTCTGTCTGTCTGTCTGTCTTTATGTATATATTTAGTGCTGGTTTTAAAGACTGAACATTCAACGCTCAACAGGCTATTCCAGAATGCGTGGCATATGACGAGCATACAGTGGATGGCGCAATCATGCTGATTTTTAAGATTTTAAGGAGTACGTGTTATGGGTGCATATATTTTGGGTTTGATAATAATCAGGAGCTGCAGATAGAATAACTAGAATCCGTACCATACGTTCGTACTTGCTATTATCACGAAGTCTTGGGAACGCCTGACCGTCTTTTTTTTTTTTCGGGATAAGTTAAGATGCAATATCCAAACAATGACTCCCTCACCCAGAATATCTTTTTGTTGGTTACAGGAAGTTCCGAGTGCTAGTGTTGCCAGTCTACGTCGGTGCGACAAAGGTGTACACGCCTTGTAGTATAACAGGTAGGTATGGCAACACTAAATGGCCGACTTGGAATGATGAAAAAATAATCACTCAAAAAAAGATTTCAAATGTAAAAAGATAAGGAAAAAAGAACCATTATGGAGCATGTACTGTGATGAAATACGCTTTAAACGGAGTACCTGAAAAGCTCAAATGAAATTCAATATATATATATATATATATATATATATATATATATATATATATATATATATATATATATATATATATAT
>JAYMFT010417477.1:0-17846 GCA_038088735.1 Panulirus argus | reverse complement strand
CTCTCTCTCTCTCTCTCTCTCTCTCTCTCTCTCTCTCTATCTATCTGTCTATCTATCTATCTATCTATCTATCTATCCATCTATCTATCTATCTATCTATCTCTCTCTCTCTCTCCCCACCTGCCCCAGCAAGTGACACAAAGTAGTGCGTAGGTTTCAGATTATACCGGTGGCTGAAGGCACTGCATGGCGTGATGACGGTAAACTGGGCGTTCCTCCGCCTCCCACCCCGCCACAGAAGAGCTCACCATCACACCTCACACAAACTCCATCACTGCCTCAGACCACCGCCATCACCACCAGCGCCATATTCGAGCATCACCACGAACGACTGACTTTTACCATCGTTACACGTCTAATTTCCTTCTCAGAACTCCACCACCATCACCTAAACGTAACCCACGGTATCCCTTCTCTCTCCCTGCCTCAAATCTGCAACCACCACTCACCTCAGAACCACAAACCACTAAACAAACTACCGCCACCACAACAACAAGAACCATCGTGACACTCCGCCACCATCACCCCCTCCACCACCACCACCACTACCAACCACCGCCTTCCACCTCTACCACCAGCAGCTGTGGGGTGGATGTCTCAAGACGACGACATAATTTGCATGTCGAGCAATGCTTGAGTCCCCATTAGCGCGGTTGCTACACGAGCATTACTCGCTAAACTGTTATTACTGAGACGCTGGTCAGGAAGACGTGGATTAGGGATTATACCAGCGGGAGGGGGAGTGTTAGTGGCAACACAGGAGTAGGCAAATGCTAATGGCCAGGGAAACCTGAGTGGCAACACAAAGGGGAGAAGGGGCTGTGGTAGGAGTACTACTAGACTGAGAGTGGGCAGAGTGAGAGTCTGTGGTGGAGAGGAAGAGGGCGTACTAGCAACACTGTAAGGGGTGAGAGGAGTCTTACATAACATCAGTAGAGGGGACACGGGTCTTCTTGGCAACACTTGGGTGAGGAGGCGACACTGGTGCAATACGAGATCGAGAGAAAGGCTTCGTGACAGCACGAAGGGGAAGTGAGGGAACGACAGCGAAGAGGAAGAGGAACGATGTGGCCACACGGAATGGTGAAGAGGCTTTCTGTAATACTAGTCTGAACGATGGCGCTTTGCTGAAATGGACAAAGAGAGAGAGAGAGAGAAAAAAAAGGGACGTTTTTGTAGCAAGCGGAAAAAAATAGGTCGTTTTAGCAACACACGGCGAGGAGTGGGGCGTTAGGGAAACACTGGTTGGAAAGGGGGCATATTGGTTCCACGGATGTAACAACGGGCGACAGTAGTAGCGGTGTGGCGAGATAGGCCGTGAAAAGGTTTCCGTGGCAGCACTTGGCGGGGAAGTGGCGTTCCGGTGAACGAGTTGTTTTAACGCTTAAGCATGACAGTGATGTTGTGGCGACGACTGAACGGTCAGAAGGCTCTGATTCAGTACGGAAATGGACGTTGCGGAAGAGATTAGACGCAAAAGGAGACTCTCTGGGAATACCAGTCATAGACGGGCGTTGCTCAAGCATTATGGGGAAAGAGAAAGGCCTTCGGGTATCACTTGAAGCGTGGGTTTTGCGAGGCGCCTGAAGCGCGGATGTTGTGGCAGCCGTACACAGGGAGTTGCTCTAGCACTTGGTGGAAAGGAGCCTTAGTTTTGCTGAAAACAGTGATGTTTTGGCAACACTGCGTGAGAGAAAGAGGGGTTGTTGTAGTAGCATAAGATAGAGATGAGGCGTATTAGCAACACTAGGGGAAAGAGAAGGAACAAGTGTCACCTCCTTAATCATTAGAATTCCGGGTGCAAAGCGACTGCTTTGGGAAGGAGAGGGAGAGAGAGAGAGAGAGTTTGAGGCAGACACCGAGAAGCTGGGAGAGATGATAAGGTGAGGAAGGCAGGAGCATGTGGTGTGGGGAGGGGGAGTGACTGTGGGAGATGAGGTGGGTTGTAGGAAGGGTTGGCGCCTGAAGGGGAGTAAAGCTGAGGTATTTACTTGATATATGGCGGTGAGCGCGACCCGTGTGCAGAAAAATGGCGATGTAATTCAGGTTTGGGTGGGAGCCTCGCCGGCAGGGAGCGTCCTGTTGTGATAGTGGCTCTGGGCCTCACACTGACCCCATGCTGAGTCACACCCTGCTGACCCCATGCTGAGTCAGACACTGTTGATTCCGTGCTGACCCCATGCTGTGAGTCAAACACTGAACCCATGCTGACTCTGACATTGTCGAACCCATGCTGACTCCCACACCGCTAACCCCATGCTGTCTCCCCATTGCTCCGTGTCACAACAGTGGCCCCATCCAGCCGACTTCACATGCTGACCCCATGCTGCTCTCCCAACCTCAAGCACCATGCTAGAAAAAAAAAAGTCTGATCACAGCGGCCATTCCCCAGCGTGCACAGTAGCACCGCAATGCTGACAACCCTCCTCCCCTTCCCCTTCATTGTTCATCCTGACTTCCAGAACGTTCACCTCCCCTTCTCACTGCATAACACTAAGACTACTTGCGGTAACGTAAGGATGCTTCCCTCGGCAAGGCTTCGGTCAAAAGGATCAACTTCACGTGAATTTCTTTGCAGTGAATTCGGAGTGAAGCTTGCCTAGCCTCTTCAGCTATAACTCGGCAGTAGTCGGAGTCCGAATGAGCCTGTAGACTTCAACCTTCAAGAAATGGAGGTGCGGGCAAGTGGAGCCCTTTCAGCTAGTGGAGCATAGGAGTGCAGTGGAGGTGGAGCGTAGCCACTCCCTTGATGTGGAGGCCAGAAGAGTCCTGTGATCTAGAAGGGGCACCAAGGTAGGGCTCCCTGGTGTGGGCCCAGCGAGAGAAGCCTCTCAGCGACGGAGGTTCCAACAGCCCCTGGTGACGGCGCGCTGAGCTCTTCGGGAAGTTCCATCTAGGATAGGCAATCCTTCTTCGTTTAAAGTTGCATCCCGCGCTAACTGGGATTAAAAACCTGTTGATTTTAACTCGGCGGCACCTACCGGGGGAAGTGGGAAATAAAAAAGGACACAAAAAAAAACAAGCGCAGGAAAGGAGGAAAAGAGAGTATTACGCAAGGAGGAGGAGGAGAGAGATAGAGAGGGGGGCGCCAGGCACAGTCTCTGCAAAAGGGTGAGTCTGACTTTCTCATTCGTATTGTGCCGTTTCTTGCCCCAGGGTTGGAGACATGTTTGTAAGGTTTTCCTCTCTCCTGATTCTCGCTGTTTGCTCTCTTCATCACCAGCAGGCATGGAAGTAATACGATATACTATTTTCCTTTTAAAGTGCGCGGGATTTTAAGGAAGAAGTTCAGCGGCCGTAGTTACAAAGCAGTCTCGTGGACATTTACTGTTCGTGTTGGTCGAGAAACGGACCCTGGCGTTACAGGAAAGCCATGTAGTTTATTTATGTACTTAGTTCACCTGTTGGTTGCCTGGCAGGAATGGCGCTGCGGTCGTGGTGTAATGGATGGTTGGGAAATTTTAACCCTCCAGTATTTTGCTGTGAAGAAAAGAATTAGAATAAAAGAGTTAAGTGCGTTGTTAGAGCGGAGGATTTTTGTTTTGTGGCGTTTTTCTTTTAGGGTGTATTCATATTTTAAGCTGTCAAGTGCTTGGGGTTCTTTTAAGGGCTCTCCTTAGCCTCTGACAGTTTTCAAATAGATCGAGACTGTTCGCCTTGGTCGAGTATGAAGGCGTGAACATAACTTAGAGCGAAGTGTCGGTAAACTTTTTAGATGTGAAGTAATTGGGAATAAATACACATATGATTGCTTTGACATAGCGTTACATTCCTTGAAATCAACACAAATTTTTTTAGGTGGGGTGTGGGGGGGGGGAATTGGGCGTCCAGTTTTAGGTATTCCAGTCGCCTCCTCTTTTAAGTTTCACCCCTGAGGCATAATGTGGTTATTTCGGTCGCTTTCTTCTGCCAAGCCAGTGTCATGTCCACTGCATGATTTTTAACTCTTCTTTTTTTTATGAATTTAAGATTGGATCTTGGTAAAAAAATGATAAAAAAAAAAAGACAGCTGAATTGAGAAATAAAAAGAAGACATATGAATTGTGAAATCTGTGTCATTTGGGGTGCAGTTTGGCGATGTTTTGCAGTAAGGTCGCTAGCGCTAAAGACTGGCTACTGGTTGGAGTCCTTAACGTCGTTGGTCACAGAGGTCAACTGGCTGGCGGCAGAAGCTGAAGCCCTTACCATCGAAGGGCACGGAGGTCAAGTGGCAGGCTGTTGAAGCTGAAGACCTGACCATTGACGAGTACAGAGGTCAGCCTCAAAACTGATGACTACTGACGATACATATCTACAGCGGCCACACCGGTAAAGTTGGTGGAGTCAGTGATCCTAGCCCGGTACGCGAAAATGAGTATGATCAGGGGTCACTGGCTTTCCATGCTTGCTGTGGCGTCGCCAGCAGCAGCTTTAATGTGCTAATTGTATGTTAATTTTGTGGTAGAAAAATATAAAATGTTTTTCGCTGCCTGTATTGGAGTTGTCATCGTTGTATTTTGTGTCGGCAGTTTCACGTACACACAATTCTTGGGGAATAAGTCGTAACTACAGAATTTTAATAAAACAAGTCAAATATTAACTCATTAGTGCATTAAAGTGCAGTTGCGTGTTCTTACCAGCGTCAGCTGCACAACTTGGGTTCCAGCGGACGATCGTCGGTGGCCTATGGAATAGCAGACCCGGCAAGAGGTCCAACCAGCGACCGCAAGACGGCAGAAGCGGTCGGATGACAAAAGATGCGTGAGCACATTTCCGTAAGCTGGGGAGGGACCGCGCGGGGCCGGCTGTTTAAAAAGGACTGCATTAAGCTTCAATAAACTGGGAGCTCGTGCCGGAGTTATGGGGGCAATCTGTACCTAGCTTTATAGTGGCGCCAGGGGGTCGTCCTTAAGACAGACTACACTACAGCACTGCTGCCCAGCAATGTCGGGTCACGACACCGTCACCACTTCACTGGCGAACTGCGTGACTTTATACGTATTTTTAACCGGTTTTTAGTCTTTATAGATCAGGTCATTTAGAGCATAACACATTCATTTTGAAAATAAAGTCAGGAAGTATTCCTCTCTAAGTCTCTGTCTCTCTCTCGGGTACCGAAGTGAGTCTCATTAGCCTCAGTATCTCTCGTTTGACAACGATATCAAACCGACGGAGAAGTTGTCGAAGTCCGTACAATCAGGTGCTTTGCTGGTGACAACGAGAGTAAGCAAAATGATTGGACCAGAGGATCATAAAGAGATTCAAAAGCACTTAAATACGACCCAGAAGTGAATCTTGATGGCGTTTCAGAATGATGAATCAGTGGAAATAAATCGTGAAACGATTGATAGTTCTCTGGTTACACCGTGTAAAAGGCCAGCTAGGAATACGATAGAAAATGAAGCAAGTGTCGCAAAAGATCTGTGAGTCAATAAGAAAAAAAAAAAAAAACGGAAAACTAGAATTCTTGGGGCATATTGGAAAGGTAGCGCTATCGAGTCAAGTAAAGAGTGGTATAGAAAATGAGGATTCTCATAACAAGAGACGGAAAACGGATAAAAAAGATGTACTGGATACATGTGAAGTAAAACTGAATATCGCTGTATCGTATGGTCACCAGCCACACACACGGAAATAAACAAGTTCCAGAGAATTCAGAAAAATTTCTTTATTAACGTCAAGGGAGATGGAACGTGACATTGAAGGAACATCATGAAATGGACTAATCACGAGAGGATGAAGCAACGAGAACTTAACAGTCTGGGAATAATAAGAACAGAAGGATCTATGATAATCTTCACACGGTAAAATTTTAAAGGGATTAAGGATAGTGTCCCTGGACCTTTTTTATGCTCTCTGTATCCTCATTTTTGCGCCACCGCCCACTGGGTGGGTAGGAGTGTACAAAAAAAAAAAAAAAAAGAATTAGCCGCTCTTGCAGTAAAAATCAGAATCTGACGAGAGTGTTATGAACTTAGTCTCACAACTAGGAGAAAATAAGGGTTTTTAAGTCTACGAAAGAAATATCTTGTGGAATATACCGCAGTAATATACAACGACAAACTTGCAAGGAAAGAGACTATATTCCCTGTAATACTAGGTAGAATATGTAGGAGGTGTTACCGGATTTGGCCGGCTTGTGGGTACACAGCAGCGGTTTTCATTCTGCCCCGACCGACCACACGGCAGTCTTGGTCTACCCCGTCCGGCCCCACAGCAGTCTCAATATGCCCTGTCCCGTCCTTCAGGCTATCTCGCTGTGTTACGCCCGCGGCCCTAACCAGCAGACCGACCATCTCTGCCTCTAATTTAGCGTACGATTAAAAGAAAGAGAAAGAAAAAAGAAAAACGTCTGGGTGAATGACAGTGGCAGCAACAGGGGTCAGCGAGGCATTCATTAAACTCACGGAACCTGCGCCCCCGCAAATATTCAGCCTCGCTGCTCGCTGAAACGAGGGAGGTTTTGGGAGGGTATTGACGTGGGTCGCAGGAGGGAAGGGAATGACTGACCCGGAGGAAAGAAGGAGCGCGTGGGTGTCTCCCGTCTCACACGAATGATTGAGATGTTTGACGAAGGATGAAAGATGTTGGATGAAGAGTTGGCCACATCTCTCCCCCCATCCTGGAGGATGGAAAGTGTTGCAGGGGATGTCTCTCGTCCCAAAGGAGTGACGGTGGTGTTCGCTTTCGGGACGGGAGATGTGAGGGATGTTGAAAAGAGCATTCGCCTGTCTTGGGGACGGAGGTGTTGCAGAGGATGTTGTTTACCTTTCCCAGGAGGTTTAGGGGGTAGATGGGATATTGGAGAGGTGTCCTCCATTGCAGTATGACGGTGGAGAGGGTTTTCCTGCCGTCGAAGGAGAGATGAGTAATGTAGATTGGTGTTCTGCCATTTTTAAGAGACTGGAAGTTTGGAAGTATTGAGTGGGGTCTGGCGTCAACCGTTTATGAGAGGGATGAAGGATGTGTGGTGTTACGGAGGAAGTGGGGATGTGTGGAAGGACGTCTAGAAAGTGGGTACCCTAGTTCAAGGTGGATAGAGGCTCAAGGATCATATTGCAAAGTGGAGTTGGGGTGTGGAAGCATATCTAGAGAGTGGGTATCCGTAGTCCAAGGTGGATAGAGGCACAAGGATCGTATAAGAGAGTGGAAGACGTGCATATTGGGACTGTTCCGCGTGTGGAGGCTTGTACACACCATCGAAAAAGGCCTGACAGCAGTGGGATATATCCATGGATCTGCCACAGAGGGAAGTGGATGGTGACTATGAATACATTCATCTGTGGCGGGCGGCCCAGGAAGAGATACCGGGGGGTCAGGTCTCCCCAGAGACGAGCACCAAAGGCACCAGTTGATTACGAAAGCCTTGTACTTATCACATGTAGTATTACTGAAATAATTTTTAGGAAAATATACTTTTATAGTTCATGATTTATTTTGTGTTCTAAGCTGAGTGGTAATTTTAATTCACGGGCTTCGAGTTTTGCTAGAAAACACGAAACACGACTCTCAGGTGTTGTACGACGTAAACAAAGCATGTACGTTGTTGTTGTCTGTCGTACACAGGGTTGTGCAGTTGCGTCGAGGCAAGAAAGATGAATAACTCAATATTTACCACACACTTAACCCTCCCAGGTTTGCCCCACACACACACACACACACACACACACGAGCCGTCAGGTAATATCATATACCGTCACCCCTCGATATGTTGCGATATCGTTTTCGTGAATTATTACATTGCACCACGGTGTTAAAGCAAAAAAGCCCCTTTTTGGAGGATCACAATTTGTTGTATCACGATTGATTTCGCGGGAAAATACCGAAAATTTAAATTTAGGCGCATATCCTATTTACTGTGAACGGTATGCAGATAAAAAGTTTCAAATAAAATAAAAGTGTAAATAATAATCAAGGTAAAAATTAAAGCACCCATAAAGATCGAGAAAAATAATTAAAGAGAATCATTGTCAACGTTCGTCTCAGCTTGCCAGCAGTGCACAGCACACGCCCTTGCTCAGGTCAGTGTCTAGTGATGAATGTGGAGGAAGCGTGTAGGGAGGGAGGGAATAATGCACTGATATTGGTTGAGGACTTTGATGACACGGTGGTGACTGTGAGCTCCAGGTCGATTAATCGCCAGGATTTGCCACAAGGGGAGCTCTTGAGCTTACTCCCTCTGCACCTGGGGAACGAGAGGGGGACGACGAAGAGGAGGAATCCGCTCCTGTGAAGGAAAATTACAACAGACTTGCATCCTGTCATAAGTGACTGAGTGACAAGTTTTACTGTCGCATTGATGGCGTACAAAGACCTCTTTAAGGGAGATGCAGAGAAGGGGCCGAGCGAGCGATCGAGGATTTGATAGTTGTTCTTGAGGCCTTTTTTTCTTC
The DNA here is from genome assembly GCA_038088735.1 of Panulirus argus. Taxonomy (NCBI): domain Eukaryota; kingdom Metazoa; phylum Arthropoda; class Malacostraca; order Decapoda; family Palinuridae; genus Panulirus; species Panulirus argus. The sequence continues at coordinate 9,474 of JAYMFT010417477.1, read as the reverse complement.
CGCCTCCACCACGACAACCGTTGTCCCATCTCCCACCTCAACACTCACCGGTACTTCAGCATCATCTCCTCCCACCGCACGCGCTACCGACGTTGAAGTGAACAGTGATCGTCCGCCACCCTCCTCCCTATTCTCAACACTCAATCTCCAAGCGTAGGGTTTGTGATGACTAGGCCTCGGAACGCGCGCCGGAGCGAGGGGTAGACACACTATGGACCGAAGTGAGTACAGCACCCACAAAGTAGTACCATTATTATTTTCCACTGTCTCTCATCTCATGCATTATTAGTGATTAATATTTTACTCTTGTATAAATGTAATACTCTCGGGTAGTTAGGCATTATTTTATTTTTGTCAGAATTATTTAGCCATGGTGGACGGAAACTAAGTACATAACGCACACCTCATCTTCTCGAGAAGTTGAATCTGATTTTTCCTGATTTCGCATACGCGACGTTCTCAGGAAAGGCAACCTTTCCCCGCGAATATCAAGACTGCCAGCAAGTGCAAAACATCCAAGTTGTGCCGGATACATCCACAGACCTCTGAAGTGTTCTTAGGAGGGTAGAAATATCCCACGGGTGTAAAACTCGCCCTCCTTACTGTACAGACGGGTAGTATATGATTACATAAGCATACACACAACGTATTTTGTCCTAACACAGAATACACACACACGCGAGGAAGACCCACAGATGATGCCGTATACGCAAATACGAAGCTCGTGTGTTGCAAGACATACACACACAGTGTAACCGGATAACGTCTACCTTCCCTAACTCATCCATGGACAAGAATTAGGCGGGTGTGCCGATTAGCCATGTTGACTGTGCTGTTAAATGAGGCCGTAAAGCAGAGCGAGTGACGCTGGCGAACTGCTTTATGATGCATGTTTAATTCGCTCGTATTGCATCCTGGGAGTAAAAAAAAATTCGGATAGAAAATACGGACTGATTTTTTGAAGGGATGCGAAGCTAGCTAGCTAGGAGTTCCAGTGGGGGGGGAGGAGGGGGGTTGTTGTATGGAGGGGGCCACTGCGGATATAGTGGGGAGGGGTCATCCGCTCTTTATTGCCCCTGCGTGAGCTTAGAGGTCGGCCAGCGGTCTGAGCCTACGGTAGGGTGGTCAGCTTCTGTGATGGTGTGTGCCTAGCTAGTGCCAGTGTGGCGTAGTAATCGTCTCAACCTTGTATGTATGTATCTTATCTTTATTCTTATTATGTATGCACAAACATATACACATCCCAGGCCAAGCCGTGTGTGTGTGTGTGTGTGTGTTGCGTCTCATTATGTCACCGTCCATGGGGCCGTGTGCGTGCACAGGAAGTTTTCTCGTGGCGTAATTAGTGAATGAAGTAGTGCTTTATGTCCTTCCGAATTTTTAACAGTCATACGAGGGAGGCATGTAAGCATGAAACTCAACCACCGCTAAATCCCTTAAGCTTTTTTGTTTTATCGTTATGTTTGGGTCGAGAGTGGAGGTCACACACACCACACCACACGACCATCACAGTGCGGTCGGCAGGGAGGGAGGTTGGTTGGTTCAGGATAAGCCTGGGACGCCGATGGACACTACTGTAGAACCTTCGTCGCAAGGCAAATTATCCAGGTTGTAGTGGTGGCGTCGCTTGCCTTCCTTCCTCCTCCTCCTCCTCCTCCTCCTCCTCCTCCTGCGGCTGCTGTGGTGATTCCTCCCATTAGGTAGTGACGGACCAGACTTATTAGATAATTACCTGGTCGCTGGTGATCACCGGGCACGGCGCTCCTGCCGCCCAGGCTCCACTCGCCTTCTTCCGCCCGACGGCGGCGCAGAAGTCTCCAGGGTAATGTCTATGGCGGTCGTACACACCATCCGACCCAGCCTCGTGCAGACCATCGTCGTATGTAATCGTGTCGTAACTTTATGTGTCTCCAGCACAGTGGAGGGTCATATATATATCTCCAACACAGACCTCTTAAAAGCGGTTCGCCTACGAAATCTTCTCTAACACAGACGTCTTAAAAGCGGTTCGCTGACGAAATCTCTCCAACACAGACATCTTAAAGCTATTCGCCTACGAAATGTTCTCCAACACAGACCTCTTAAGAAGCGATTCGCCTACGAAATCCTCTCCAATATAGACCTATTAAAAGCGGTTCGCCTACGAAATATCACCCACACAGACATCTTAAAAAGCTATTTGCCGACGACATCTCTCCAACACGACGTCCAGCTGAGGCTAACTTATTGATACACCTCCAACGCGGTGTTCAGCGAAGTGTTCCTCGCCTCCACTCCGCACACAAGACCTCCCCTGACCCTCGGTCCCTCCCTCCCTCGCCCGCCGCCTCCTCATGCCGCAGTAACATTCAAGTCGAAAGCCGTTGCGTACACATATATGTTTATTGGTCGTATTTCCCGTGCTTTTATTGATCTCTCGAAGGCTTTAATCCGAGCTGATTATTTCTGCGTAAGCAGGGGGCATTATAAACGATTAGATAAATTTAAAACACAAGCAAGAGAACTGACGAGAGTGGTACTTAATACCCAAGGTCACGCGTATTAAACCTACTACACAGTAAACTTGGACTTTGCAAATGAATACACGTAGGGTTACGACGATACACACACACACACCCACCCACACATACACACACGCGCGCGCGCACACACACACACACACACACACACACACACACACACACACACACACACACACACACACACATGCCACCACGAGGAGGGAGCCCATGTGTTGAGTAAACCCGGATGAGAACTAATTATTTTTTCCAGGAAGCAACAGCGCGTGATGATTAATGGCTGGGAATATCAAGGCGACGAGGGAAGGGGGGGGGGGGCGCACAGGCGCCATCATGTTGATTACCTGTTCCTGCCACCCGGCATGTTGGCTTAATGTTGTTTATGTTGCGCCAGAGTACAGCTTGTGCACCGAGTGTACACCGTTGTGCATGAGTAGCTGCACAACTCTTTACAGCATGGATAATTGCAGTTTTCTTTTTCCTTTAACACACACAGAGTCCACATCGAGACCAGTCTAGAATTGAAATATGAAAAATGGGGTTACAATACAGGGAGAAATAAAGAATTTTGGAAAATCTGTTGTTCTTTTAAAAAGGGGGCAAGTCATTGGGCAGGTCATGGTTGTCGGGAAAGATATATTAGGAGGGTGCGGGGGAGTTCCAAAGCTTGGAGGTGTAAGGAAAGAAACACGGATCGACGTACTAGTGGGTAACATACGTAATTACCGTGATTTCGGGCGGGAATGAAAGCTGAATGGTAGTAGTAGAAGCAGAGAGTTGATCCAGGCCCGATGGATGATACATGAGATCCCTTGAACTGAAATGGCCTCAGAGCAGGAATGGGTGATCCGTACATTGGAAGAGTAGGTAGAGAAAGATGGGACATACGCTTCCATTCCCTCAACAGTAACCTCTTCTGCACGCTTACTGGAAACAGAGGCTTGAAAGGCAAGACTAGTTTATCGCTGCTGTTGCCATAGTTCCGTCTGCATTATCGTACCATCTGGACCACAAGACTACCCGCATTACTATTACCTTCTCCCACACCGTACCACATGCACCTTTTGTTGTACCACATCCTGCTGCACCAGGTGGCAGGTACATTTTGCCTCTTACGTTCACACTGGCCTGTTTGTACATCGCCTCAAACATGGGCTGGTGTTTCCCTCTCCCCCGCGAGGGTGTTAGGGTGTGGCGCTCGGTGTACGATGGGGGATGTAGGGGGATTGGGACAGTTAATTAGTCGCGGCAGCTCACGGCGAATCAGAGGGTTGCTAACAGGAAGGCTGCCGTATCGCCTGTTTAATCGGCGTTAAAAGGGGCTACGGACACATATGGGATGTGAGAGACACATGTCGGGTTGCGGGCGATTCTCTGATTGCCTGCGCGTCCAGAATTACGAGCCTGTAGTAATGCTATTGGATGCTTCTAAGTCTGCGGGTTCTCTTGGGCTTTAGACATATCTAGAACTGCTGTGCGTTGGTCTTTGGGCTTGTTTGGGTCTGTGGACGCGAACACTCTCGCAAGAACTCCATATGCTCCACGGCCCTTAAGACGCCCTATAGTCTGGAGCTGTTAGAAGCCTTTATTGCCCTAGGAGTCTTCAAAGGTCTGGGTAAGTTTATAGGGCTGTTGGATGTATATTAGACTGTAGGGGAACGTCTGAGGCTGTTGGGTTGGTCTAGCAACAGCAGAGTGTGTTATAAGAGCTGTGAGAAGTGCTAAGGGCTTCTTGTCTTTTAGGCAGTGAGAGAAGCTTAGAAGCGTTAAACATGATTCAGGCTGCGGGAAGAGTCTTAGTGTGCGGGACGTCTGCAGCTGTGGGGAAGTATCTTGAAAGCTTGTGGTCAGAGGAAGGCGTCTGGAGCTGTACGTTGGGTTTATCGCTGTTCGTGTTCAGGGCTGGGAGACGTCTCTCTCAAGCTGTATGAGGTCGTGGTTTCAGGGCAGGGGTGTTGTGTGCTGGGCTGGGGACTGGGGAAGGGGAGCGCCAGGAAACCGTTAAAAGACTGTGGCAGTGGACGGCTGGAGGGCACGTCAAGGATACAAAGGGCGTTTTACAGGTGTTGCGGGACGTGAGGAGCACCTAGCGCAGTGCGACGTGACTAGGGTTATGGCGCCCGCCCCCAGTACGAGGAAGCTTCGGACATGCCTGTTACAGGCGCGACGGGACGTGAGAAGCACCTGAGTCTTACCAGTGCAGTGCGGCGATGGCGTACGGCCGCGGGACACCGCGTGCGGCGGCAGATTAGACGCATCGGAATCTAACAGATTTCTTTGCGGTGTAACTCTTGCGTTAGGCCCGTGACAGCATCTTAGGGCTGTTGAAGCGTTCCCTTCAGCAGGCATGCATTTGCTACTGCGTCTCGTGATAGCTTTACCCCACCCGTATCACCGCCTCTTCAGCCGGTAACATCAGCCAGTGATTCACAAGGTCTCGTCTGAATGACTGGACGCGCAGGCGGCGCCTGGCATTAACGGCATTTGCGGCATTTTTCATCGGCGTTCAACCTCTCACACGCGCTCACACGCACGCACGTATATATTTATGATCTTTAAACGTTTTCACGTATACGAAAAAAGCCTATAAATCTCTTTCCACATTCTCGGTAAATGAGATAAAGGAATTTGATTGTGTGAAGGCACAATTGTTTATAGCATTTATAGAAATCAAGAGCATAGTAATTTGGGTCAAGTGTTTTTTTTTTCCGGGACGAAATATATAGAAACCCGTGTGAAGCGTAGCAACACAGTGCCATACCTCATCCCAGCAGTCAGCCGTTTGTGAAAAATGTGCCGGATAGGATTCCTGTTAAATATGGCGTTGTGTGGTCGCGCGGGCTGGCGGCGGGCCGTGGGACGGAGAGAGAGAGGGAGAGAGGGTGTGGTCTTGGTATACTTGGGACCGGAGGAGGGGGTTAGATCAGGGTACGGGGTAACACCTGTCTGATCCAGAATGTAATGTCTTCCTGTCCTCATTCCTCCAGTTTCCGTTTTAATGAGACGGGTCGGCCCCCTTAGGTAACCTCAGCAACCCATCGTTCCACACGTATCCTCAACCGTGCCTAAGCATGCCGAGGCGAAACGAGAACTTCCACACTTGAAAAAAGTTCACGTGAACTGTACATTAAAGTGGGTTGGGGGGGTTCTGGCAGTTGGGGTGCTGTTGGCGGGCTCTTTTGGGCCCGAGTGAAGGGAGGCAGGTCCTGGAAGTGGAAAAGAAAGGACGATGTTGATATCCGAGTGAGGGGAGGCAGGTCCTGGAAGTGGAAAAGAAAGGACGATGTTGATAAGTAAGTGTCGTCTGGAATCGTATTCTGGTCTTTCCCGCATCTTATAAAGTCTTGGACTGAATTGTAAATGATAATGGGCCTCGTTAAGGGAAGGAGGCTAATGGGGGTTATTGAGGGAGACAGTTTGTAGTGTGAAGAAAAGTAGTAGTCTTGCGAGTGTATGACGCGACTCAAGCCTACTGAACGAACCCGTGCCTTCGTGAGTGATAATAATGGGGATTTTATTCACGATTTATGTACATATAGGAATTGTACTCTTGTGTGACTTGTCGTCGTGTTCGCTTCTTAGTCACAGCTGCGTCGTCGTGTCGTGTTTCCTGAGATGGGCACGAACGTGTGTGGTGCGGGTCAGGTCAGGCGGTTCACGGGGGCGGAGGAGGAAGCCGATTGTAGGGAGCTAAGGGTTGGGTGTGTGTGTGTGTGTGTGTGTCTCGTTGACTCCAGTACTCTAGACATGGAAACCCCTCCGCACGCATCGATATATCCATATGGTTCATGGCGTCCATTATCGAAAAGAAAAAATAATTCGTTCTGTGCCCTCTCCATCTGTTGGGGTCGGGGGAAAGCCCTATAGTCTCACGTATGTGATAAACGATAGTTCAGATTACGGCACACGAGTACATTCGAGGTCATAAAACCTCGAATATATATATATATATATATATATATATATATATATATATATATATATATATATATATATACACTCGTGTGCCGTATATGGATTCTAAGGAATTAGGTCAGCGTATACCGCAGTACGCTTGGTCAGGTAGGGCACCAGGGGCGTGGGGGGCAGCAGAGGGTCTCTCGCTGCAGTATTGACCAAGGGCGAAAGTTTAATTACAAGGGTTCAGAATTTTTAAAGTTGTGCGTCTGTGAGAATGCATATGGCGCGAAGGAGAGCCACCAGCAGCATGGTGGTGCCCCCTCTCCCTTCGGGGGCGTCTGTGACCCCGACCGACCACGGGCCAGAGATGGTTGTGAGGTCACCTCCCGCCTCGCCCCGCTCATAACGCACGCACACCCACGAATAGTCGTGTATACACGCGATGCATCGCACGCACGGAGCCATACACTCATAAAACCACTCTCGCACATAAATCCAGTCTTTTATACACAAATGAGTCACATATATATACACACACACACACGCAGCATGAAGGAGAAGCAAGCAAAAAATATTTCAGGCTGCAGGCTGAATGCGTTAGGTCCGGCCCCTGTGTGAGAGATTCCATCTTCTGGCATGGCAAGTGCGCCGCGTCACAGTTTTCACGCTCTGCAGTCTCGAAAGGAACGTATTTTATCCTCCTGTCTCGATCATAATTCCACGCTTTCAATTCGCTTTAGAGGCTTGAAGGATTTCCTCTTTTTTTTTTTTGTGAGTGTGGTCGCCCACGTCCCTGGCTGGCTGGGGTGGGGTGGGACGCTAGGATGTCCACCCCAGGACGCACGCCCCTGGACGTCTTAGGACACATTCCTGCAACCGGTTCCCCTTCTTTCCCGCCCCACCTCTCGTCCTCCTCCCCGGTAGCCACGGCTGCGCCATTTAAATAGCCGGCCGTTGGAACGGGGGGAGGGGGGGGAGGCGCTGTGAACATCTAAGCTGGGGAAAAACCTTTTAGCGGGTATGGGAGTGTGAATAATTAAGGCGGCTCGAGCAAGAACGTCCTTAGTGGCCTCTTCCTGACGAAGAGGGTGAAAACTGGCATTGCGTCGGGCGAGGGAGGGAAAAGGAGCATCGCCTCTCTGTCTCTCTCTGGCCGCGGGTCGTGTAAAAGCCCCCTGTGTCACTCCTGCTGTAGGTGGAGCGAGAGGAGGGGTGGGGTGGTCTCCACGCCACAGAAATGTGCCTTAACGGTGTAATTTGGTGCGAGGGGGCAGAGCCCTGGCGACTTGGTTGTGTTAACGACGCCTGCCTCGTGTGCTCGGCTTTTATGTTTATTGCTACTTATAAATTATTGTAAATTTTGTGCTCAAGCAATATGCTGGAGGCCATGGTAGGCTGGTGTGCCACTCCTGTCTCGTTCATCGTGGCCGCCTTCATTGCGTCTCCTCAAGAACTCGCCTCCCGTGGCACCCGCCCACCTCCCTACTTGCTACGCCCACTCGTCTCCCTCCCCCAGCCCACTGTGTCCACCCGCGCGGCTCACAACGCCCACCCCTTTTTTCAGATGAATTCTTAAATCTTCCTCCCATTTCTCATTTCTTTTATTCCTCTTCCATCTTCCCCCGCATTCTTTTATTACCCCCCTTTCGCCTGCCCTTTCTTTCTCCTTATCCTGTTTCCTGCACCGTCTTTCTCTCTCCCTAACCCCCACCTCTTTGGGCATCTCTCTATCTATCTCTTCTCCGCCAACCCGGGCGCCGCTCGGCCCCGCTCATAGGTTGGAGGAGCGGGGCGCCCCGACATCTCACTAACTGGAGGCTAATCAAGGCAAAAGCGTGGTCCATTAAGAAGCTAATTTTAATGAAAGCCTTAAATGGGGACTGCGAAGTTGGGGAGACTCGGATCCCCACTGCTAGCTGGATGACGGGGCTGGGGGAGATGACGGAGACAGGATAGGGGAGGTGAGTGGATGACGACGGGACCTGAGGGATGATGACTGAGGGAGCTTGGAAGTGATGAATACGAAGCCCGAGGAGTGATGTCGGCAAGGGTTAGGGGATGACTGATGATAGAGTTTAGATGATGACGGCGTGACCTGGATTATTACAGTGGGTGACAGTGTCTTTCGGGGTCTGGGTGATAACCAAGTCATGGGGGCGATAGCGATGGGGTGTGGGGAAATATTACGGAAACGGAAGACAACTATGCTTGGAGAATGAAGACGACGAGACGGTGTGGGATGGAGGTCATATTCATCAGCGTACACTCGACATATAAATTATCTTTATGGTTGGGTTCGAAGGATTTCAAAATGAACACTACGTCTCTCGTCGTCTTGGTAGGGCTCGAAATAGAGAATGAATAAGATGCATTATAAATGTCTGAAGACAGTATTCTCTACATTGTATACTTTGTTTTAGGCTCACTGAAAAGGGTACATATGAGGAGAAGGCTACTAATGTGAGGGAAGAGCTTAGAGCATTTGTCAAAATCCTTCGTCCGTTGTGTCATATTGCCTCACTCAGAAATGAAAGGATAGTTATTTTGCAGGATGTACATACCCTTCATATTCCAAGGATCAATAGTTATCGCCTTCTGTGATCATTATCACTCATTCAGCGTTATCAAAGTCGGTGTTGTCACGTAATTCCAGGAGACCTTCTCCAGAGACGTCAAAGTTGCGCTACAGTCAGTAGGAGGGAAAGGATGGATTCCTTAGGAGTGATCAATTCCTCGGCGAGACGGGATCATCCTTACTCATATTATCCGCATCGTCATCATTCATGTTATCCACACCATCTTCACCCACAGTATCCGCTCCACCTTGACCCATATTAGCCACGCCATCTCCACCCATATTGGCATTATGTTCCTCCCAAAGTTTGAGCCATCCATCTCTCCTCATCCTCACCTGCACCACTTTGAAATTTACCTCCGCTGCCTCCTCCACTACAGCTTTGTCATCCGTCTCTCTCCATCATTCCATCTTGAGGTCTTGTACTCCCTTCCCTCTCCCCCCCCCCCTCTCCTTCTCTCTCTCTCTCTTTCTCTCTCT
>JAYMFT010417476.1:0-32919 GCA_038088735.1 Panulirus argus | reverse complement strand
TCTATATATATATATATATATATATATATATATATATATATATATATATATATATATATATATATATATTCATTATCGTCGGTGGGATGGTGAATGTGAGGGTCTTGGAGAGAGGGACAAGTTTGCATTCTGTCAGGTGTGGGAAGCCTGGGAGGTCAGTCGGTTACTGTTAGCTGATGGCACTGGACTAGTGGAAGATTCGCGTGAGAAACTGCAGAAGCTGGTGTATGAATTTGGGAATGTACGTGACAGGAGAAGTCTTAGAGCAAACGTGAATAAAGGCAAGGCTCCTAGATTTAGCACTGAAGAGAAACATGTTCCATGGAGTAAGAGTTTGAATTTGGGGAACTTGGAGGAAGTGCAGCGTTTTAGGCTCCTGGGAGTAAACGTGGCAGCAAAATAAAGCATGGGAGCTGAAGTGAGCCATAGGGTGGGTGAGGGGACGAAGGTCCTGGCGCAGTGAGGAGTGTACGGAAAGATAAGTAATGTGGGGGCAAAGATGGGTATCATTGATAGTATAGTAGTCCCGATGGTGTTGTATGAACACAAGGTATTCTCCTGTGTGCTGAGCACAGAGCTGTGGAAAACTAGAGGTGTATAACAGTCCCTAATTCTAGGAAGGCCTCAGATTTGGATAGATACTACAGAAGACTGGAATAAACGTTGCTGCTTTTGGGATGAGGATGGGTAATGCATAGAAAACATGAAGTGGAAAAAGCATCCTCAAGGATAGCACGGTTTACCGTATACCAGTTAATGGATGTTCAGCCTTACGCGAAAAAGGATCAGCGAACATAGAGCAGAAATAAGTCATCATTGGATATCTAATGCGTTTGTATGGACACCTACCAAGGCGGCAGGAGACTAAAATGATGCATAAATGACTGCGCAAACAAGTAAGGAAAGCCTTTGAAGCTACCCACATAGCAGCGGGGGAAGTGACCAGTAACCGTAAGGGCTTTCTGAAGAACAGACTATAACTACGCGAGAACACTGGAAACTGACTCGAGAACAAAGAAAATGGCAGGAGGACAAGGGAAGCGGACTAATCAGACTGGACAACAAGGGAAAGAGGCTAGAAACCGAGAAGCAGACCAGAACTAGACCAGAGAATAAGGGAAACGGGCTATAGAAAAAAAGGTGAAACAGACCAGAGAACAAAGGAAGCAGACTAGAGAACAAGAGAAGCAGAATGAATCCAGACTAAAGTACAAGGGAAGCATACTAGAGAACATGGCGAAAAGACTAGAACCATACTAGAGGACCCACTAAATCCAATAAAAGGAAGTAAGAATTGGAGCCAATAAGGGAAGGAAATGCAAATCAGTCATAAAAGGAAAAGAAAAAATGTCTAGAATTTGAAACTAGGAATGAGACCAATATGAATTTGAAAACATTAGAAACACCATTAAGTGTGTTGAAACTAAGAAAGGAAATCCGTAAAAAGGAGAGGGAGATTAGAAGAAACAAAACACAAGTGAATCAAATCGTAAATGATAAGCGAAGGCAGAAACAAAAGACGCGCAAGAGTTATAAGAATACAGGATATAGCAGAAGAATCATCGGGAAATAGATGTTTGAACACGAAGCAGAAATAAGATCCAAATGCGGAAGAGGGAGTTAATCTCCTGTAAAGAAGAGAAGTCTCTCTCTCTCTCTCTCTCTCTCTGTAAATGAGAAACAAAAGCAAAATCGGGCAAATGAAGGACTTGTTTAGGACGGAAACAAGAAAAACAGTCAAAGAAAACGAAGCCACAGACGGTAAGTAGTAAACGGTAGATCAAAGAAAAAGAGAATGATCTCTCTTTAAACGAAAGGGAACAAGAGAAATGGACTGTAAATGAGAAACAAAAGCGAAGACGACCTCCCCCTTCCCCCCCCAGGAGGTGGAGCGGAAGCTCCGGGGGTCATCACGACTTAACAAGAGCCGAGGAGACAGGATGATGGGTCATGGCCACCGCTTCCACTGCCCCTCTCCTAACCCGAGGTTAATGCCTCATGTTTAAAAGAAGAAATTCTCGTATATTTGAAATCATGTGGCGTCAGGTCAAGGATCCGAGACGGGACGGGCAGGAAAGCGGCTGACACTGCGGTAGGAGGTGGAGATAGGGAGCCAAATATGGAAGGATGATATTTGAAAGAATCGTAGGTCAGTGTTAAGAAATGGTTGTTCCGTTTATTTGCTGTAAAACCGCGTCTCTCTCTCTCTCTCTCTCTCTCTCTCTCTCTCTCTCTCTCTCTCTCTCTCTCTCTATCTCAGTCTGTAACGTTTGGATAACTCCGACGTGATTGTAATGGATACAGTTTTACTTGAGGTATCTTTCTTTTTGGAAGGATCAGGTGGTTATTGGATTACATGCAGTATGACGCGGGTCGAGGAGTGCTGAATGGTTTCCAGGACCCCACCCCACCCTTCCCCACACGACCAACATGAAGTGGAACTACTCCCCTATTCCGGATACAGTATTTACGGTCTCGCATCTAACCTCTTCTCTGTAGAATACCATCTCTCCATTTCTTCAGCTGGTCTTCTGCTGTCTGAAACACAGTTGTTGACAAGGCAGCTGCTCCTCTGCAACATCAGATCTCTGACCTCAATAGTCGTTTTTCGCTACCATGATTCGCGTTTGCACGATTGTGATAACAGAAACTTCCCTTGCTCGCTCCTTAGATCTGGCTCAAAAATTTTATGTACCCTCTTTAACTTTGGATTCTTACGATTCGTATATTTCCCCTTCCTTAATTTCTCTACGTACAACTCTTTGCCACGAAGCATTAATGCTGTCTTTACATCTGTGCGCTCAAATCCTCAGCGTAGAGGATTTCAGTGTTACGCTACAAGGATTGGCCGGGGATCTGCCCGAGATGATCCCGGCGGAGCCGAGGCCTTTTCTCTCTCCCTCCTCAACAATCTGAAACATAAACAAACGCCCATCACGAGTTCCCCGCCGCCCAAGAGCACACTTACAACACTTTTCCTTTTTTTTATGTGGAAACACAGTTGTTTGTCCTCTTCGGGCTCTCGGACGACAATCATATTTCTGTCTCCTTTCGAGTCTGTTCTACATGGACCTGCTGAGCCCTGATTGATTTCTACTTTCCATTTGTCTTACAATAAGAAAAAAAGAAAAAGACTTCACCCGAGATGGCTTTTAACTTTAGGCATGTTCAGGTAGCTTGTGGCATATCTATCTGTTGATAGATCTTATGTGATTATATCCCGCATAATGCTACATATACGTGTGTCTCCTGCTGTTGTGAACCTCTCCTCCTTGATGATAGCGCCTGAGTGATTTTCTAAAGAGCAGAGGAAGGAAGAGAGAGACAGAGACAGACAGACACCATCATCCCGGGAGAATGTCGATGGAAAGAACAGGAAATAACGTGAAGAACAGAGAATAGCTCACGGTTGAATGAGAAAGAGAGAGAGAGAGAGAGAGTAAGAGGATGAAATTTTGAAACAGACTCGGAGAAAAACGAATAAACCGACATGCAGAGGGCTAAAGAAGCTGAGAACGGACGTAACTTACACCGGAGAGAAACATACATAACAAAATGTATTTGTGTAAAGAAAATCGCGACGTAACATAAATTGGAGAGACGGATGAGAGTGAGGAAGTGTTTCTGTGTGTGTGTGTGTGTGTGTGTGTGTGTGAGGAGAGGGTGGTGGGTCGCTGGACTTAGGCAGACGAAGAAGGTTCCTCTTGAATTCTGCTCGCCTAATTGGCTCTGAATTTTGATGGAGGCGAAAACCCCTGGTGGCCAACCAGGCCAGCCAGTCCTGGACACCTAACGTGTTGGGACAGGCCAGCCACACAGGCTAATCAGGTCCTGTACACCGAGCCCTTTGGTGACTGAAGCCAGCAACCCAACCCAGGCCCAAGCAGCCCTGTATACCAAGCGCTTGGTGAACTAAGGCTAGCCGGCCAGTCAGTAGGTTAACCCTGTACGCTGCACCCTTGGTGTCTATGGCCAGCCAACCCAGTACACCGTCGTCAGGAAGGTCTTCCCACCCTCCAGCACCATTAGGAAGAACTTTCCACCCTCCAGCACCATCAGGAAGGCCTTCCCAACCTCCAGCACCATCAGGAAGGCCTTCCCAACCTCCAGCACCATCAGGAAGGCCTTCCCACCCTCCAGCACCATCAGGAAGGCCTTCCCACCCTCCAGCACCATTAGGAAGGTCCTCCCACCCTCCAGCACCATTAGGAAGGTCCTCCCACCCTCCAGCACCATCAGGAAGGTCCTCCCACCCTCCAGCACCATCAGGAACGTGCCGTTGTGAAAGCCCCAATACAGATGGCTCACCTCTTAATGCTGCCAATTAAGGATTATTGATCCCGTGAGCCTCTTTTTGTAAGCTGCCTTTTTGTAGGCTGCCATTGAAGGGCGTGTTACAGAAGAAAAGACGAGAGTACAGCGAGATTATGAACGACAAAAGGTTCTTTTTAGGGCTCGAGGAGCAAGTGTTAAGACGACCAGGACTTGGCTGGAGGAAGTGGAATATGTACGAGGAATTTGATACTGGTTAAAGACATTCTGACACTGTTTGGAGACAGCGGCTTAAGGCAGGAAAGGAAGGTTTCGGCCCGAGGAAGTGAGCGACGAATATGTTGTCACAGTCAACACTGTGGCGTATGGAGGAGCTACTTGTTACTCGGGGACCAAGAGCAGAGGAGACTCCTCCGTCCTCCTCTCCAGCAGCAGCGGCAGCAGCAGTACCAGTGAGTACCTGATTCTCATCACCAGCAGGAGCAACACCAGCAGTTGCAGCACCAGCAATAGCAACACCAACAGCAACATTATCATAAGTGTTGTGAGCAACATGTATAAGTGATTATAAGCTGCCATCGGGGTGTCTTCCCGTGTCTCCACCATATATATATATATATATATATATATATATAGGGTAATGAAACCCTCAATTAACCCCGGGAGTTGAATCGACCGAGCGCGGGTGAGAGGGGGAGGAGGCGGAGGGGGAACCTCCTGTTGTGGTGGGGAGGAGGGGGAATGGTGGGCGAGGGGCGCGTGTGCCGACCCCTCGTGGCCGCCTCGACTCCCGGACCCCGTCAGCTGCTGCCTAGAACGCCACCCTCATACACACACACGCACACGCACGCCGCTCCTGGCTCACCTCTCTCTCTCTCCCAGGACGCTCCTCACACTGCCACTGGCACAGTCGGTGAGGGAGCGTTGGACGGTGTTGCGTCCCCAGGTGTTGACACCCATTCGCAGTGCTACGTAGTGTGTATACCGAGGTGATCTGTCGTCAGTGACACGAACGAGAGAGAGAGAGATAGATATGTTTACTCAGGAAGATGTTGTGTGTCGTGAGTGGAGGATATAAAGAAAAACAATTAGGTGGATCAGTACATGATTTTTCTCTTTTTTGAGTGTCTCGGACAGCGTCTACGGTCATTCTCGAAGCCTGAATGGAAGCAGATAGATGGTGAGGGGGGGCACTGTGTCGCGGGAGTGAAGTAGACCTGAAAGGTGTAGGTGTACACACACGGGTGGCACCACACATCCCCCACCCTCCTCTCTCTCAGCATCGTCACTGCACATGGTGACCGCCTGGTCTCACCTCTCACCTTCCACGCCCCGCCAGCCCGCATCCAGCTGATCCTGCACACGAGGGAGAGAGGAAAAATGAAGAATGTGTAGGAGAGGGAAGACCACCAGGCGTGAGTGAGAGAGGCTTACGATACCGACCCCTTTAACATCTGGGGACCAACAGGAGGCAGACCCGTCCGCGGTGAGGGACACTGTGACTCGTGTGGCAGCAGTAAATATTCACCTGCAGAGAGAGAAAGAGAGAGAGAGAGTACAGAGGTTCTGGACGTGGCGGGTGAGGCCATACGGCAGCTTGTAGGCCTACTTCCTCACCCACTGGCCGCCCCTTGGGAGGGGTTTGGGGGCGCCTGTACCTCCCTGAATGATTAATGAGAACGGAACAAGTGGGTGGCGAGAGGAGCGGTACGGCGGCGAATTGCTGCTTCGATAACACCCAGGTCTCCTGTTATTTATGTACCTCTCTCGACACATCCTGCACTCGGGTAATTGCAAGTCTCCCTTCTCAGTGATGACAAGTGAGGGGAAAATTAGAAGCCGTTGTGAAGGTGTACATACAAAATACGATTATATATAGCCCGATGAAAAGTCATTTGCTGCTAGGTTGTAAAGAATGAAGTGAATTATTTGTAGAAATCACAGGAATAGTGTAAGGAGAGGAACTTTTAAGGTCACAGCTATACACCATTTTCTGGCCTTTCAGAAAACTGTTGTGTTTCCCCGAGAGAGTCGTGTGCTGCCCTGGTGAGTGACAGGCGGCCCGGAACTCTGTCGTAGCAACAGTTTGAGTCGTTGGGGGCCCACTCGTGAACATTGCCCATAACTGAGGTTCTCATCTGCTGTCGAACTGGTAGTGAGTGTCACTTGGAGGCAAGAAGAATCGAGAAGTGTACTCGAGTCGTTAAAGTGTGAATAGAGGATTCCAGGATTATCGTTTTGTGACGTGATTATTGGGGTGTACCGTGCTGGACCAGAAATGTAGTGCGAGGAGGTAGTTCTGAGCGTATATTGACTAGGAAGGCGCCTCTACCCTGGGATGAGAGTGCTGGGCTCTCGTACCTCCACCTGCTGTAAAGGCTGCACCCTAGCGTTCTAAAAAGTCTCCTCATGATCGGTCAATAACTTGGTTATAAGTCATGAGTAACTGTGGATCGTCAACAGGTAAAGAGTTATTATGGACGAGGACTACATGACAGTATGACGACCACAGTCCGTACCGGTGATAAGTCAGCAAGACGGAATCTCTGAGGCCAGAGTGGTTGGTGGGAGTGTGGTGGAGGGGAGGTCACCGCAAGACGCGAGCCACAGGAGGAGCAGACCTTTAAAGACCAGCGTCGCTGCTGCCATGGACTCGTGCCCGCGCGCCTCCTCCCCGCTGACACCTGCGGAGCGCCTCAGCGTGGGCGACTTCCTACCGTTCGATAGGGAGACTCGGGTGGAGGACACGGCCGAGTTCTTGGATTGCTGTTCCCTCGACTACAGCCAGCCCAGCAAGATCACGGTGGTGTCTGGCCAGCACCACCCACTCTCGCAGTCCTCCGGCGAGTGCGAGTTAGACGGGAGTTACAGTGAGTACATCGAGACGCAATGGGTCAAAGGCAGCGTCAGCGAAGGCGACCGGGAAAGTCAGTGCGGACTCGACAATATTGTGGAGGAGGAGGTGGTGGCCCAGGATATCGGAAGCGACACCGAGAGCGTGGTAGTGAGTGCGCCTCTCCACGGCCCCACGACCGTCAGGTGTGTATGCGTGTGTAAGAAACGTGGGTGCAAGTTCGTGAAGAAACCTTTCGATGCCCAGAGCATTCGCGAGTCGCCCATTAGCAAGATGCCGGTGAGGTACAGGATGGTCACTTGGTTGACGGCTCTCAGGCCACACAGAAGAGCCAACAGTCCAGTCGCGGACCAAGTGGATGTCGGCTCAAAAGTCCATCCCGAGAAGAAGTCGAGAATTATCCAGATGTTCAGATCCAGGAGATTTCGGAAGACTGTCACCACAACTGAAACCGAAGGTTCGAGTTCGGTGGAGACCATAAGGAAACATTTTTCGGAAGTGGATGGGGTGAAGACGTCGACGGAACCCAGCGAGGCGCGACGCTGCAAGGGTTGTCAGTTGTCGGTGGTGAGGTCTCTGGCGGTGCTGTTCGGCCTCTCGCTCATCACCCTGGGAGTCACGTATGACTACGGGGTCAAACATGGCGTGGACAGCATCCTCCAGAGTTGCTGGTCGTGGCTCAGGACCAGTTACATGAACTTCGGCGATGAGTTTGTCTCTTACAATAGCTTATTCTTCAGAATGAGCAACAGTGAGGCCTTATACGGAGAACCGTATCCCAGATATGGCACCAACAACACCAACAAATCTACCACCAATGGCACGCGGTTCAAGGACGCCATAAACAAGGTGGATCCGAAATTCCTATTTGTGTTGGAAGGGTTGAAGTTATCCGTCCAGTTGCATTTCTTCAGCATCGACGAGGACTCCGACATGACAACTCCCCAGGTCCTGGTGCACGACCAAGGTCCTCTGTTCTTTAGAATATCCTTCAGGAGAACCGCTGGTCTCTACGTGGACTATCTACCCGAAAGGTCCAACATGTCTCTCTCCACGCCATTCCTAATCTACGACCTCATGAAAATGATAATACTGAGTAACGAGCTTCCGTATTTTGGGATGCACATGCACGATTACCTCAAAACCACTCCGTCGGCACTCTTCAGTATGATCATTGATAACCTTAAAAAATACAACGTGGACACAACGTTCCTCTCCAACATACAGGCTCAGATTCAGAAAGGGAGAAGAAAACGATCGCCAGGAAGGGAAAAGTTTTACGTTCACGTCCCTCTCGCGCCGCCCCCAGAGGGAACCAAAGAGACGGTGGAAGCGGCCGAACCGAGTACCGTCGCCCCTGTTCTAGTTGGCGCGACAAGGACGACGGAACAGGTGCTTGAGCGCCAACCAAACGCCAGCAGCAGTGGGCCACTGGGTGTCACCACTTTCTCGAGGATGAGAAGGTCGACTGAGGAGCCGTCGAGAAGAAAATCCGTCTGGAGATCCCTGTCGGAGATATCTAGAAAAATATTCCTACCTCTTCCGTTGGACACGAAGAAGACGGTGCTGCTGCCTGTGCCCTTCATAGAGAAGAACCTGACGCTGAGGTACCGACACGCCGTCAGTGTGCTGGGTCTGCCGGGCTACCAGTTTATCCTCGGCAACGACATCACCAAGAGCGGCATCTGGGAGCACCCTCACCAGGACCTGTACCCATCACTCAGCTACTCGAGGGTCAAGGATGGAGAGCAGGACACCTCCAACTCGCACATCCAGCGACACCGGTACAATGAGAAGAGGAAGTTCCAGCACCATCGGCATTCCAAGCACCAGAATCCTCTGGAGAGCGATAGTTATCGGAAAAGTTTCAACGACGTGCTGGGAGTGGTTGATCTAGAGCCGTTGATTTTAGACACTATAGGGAGGGTTCTCCTCATGGGGCGCCATCTGGAGCACTATCCCTTCTGGATATCGCCCCCGCATTTTTTATCATTAAACGATCATATAGATAAGTCGAAGTATAGCCAAGAATCCTGGAATGACACCGGCTCCAAATTTTCTTTAATTGAGACAGACCCTAGCAACACCAACCTGGTGGTGGGGGTAGAGGGCGTGTCCGCCAACGAGTCCATCCACGGGTCTTTTATCTACTACCACCCAATTCTTGGTGTGCCCATCAACGCCTCTCTAGCCGTCCAGGTGGGCGTGCGGCCGCCCGAAGGGATGCTGCACGCCCACAAGCTCGTGCCTGTCATGTGGACGCGCGTGCAGGTCGAGGAGATCCCTCTGACGCTGTGGTACATCCTGTGGGCGGCGTGTCACCTGCGGGAGACCATCATGATCTGCCTCGTCAGCACCGGCACCATGGTGGTCACTTGCGCCCTCACCTGCAGGAGAAAAGGGAGACTCTTGCAACGTCCAGGTAGTGCCTAAGATACCGTCAAATTTGGTGGTCGAGGTGATGTCGCTGAAAAGACCGGTTTCCGGACTTAATGATATCCTGGAGGACGAGGAAACCACAGTTTTGTTTGTGCCGTTCTAAGAGGGAGTGCGTGGACTCCCTCCTCAAGTGATTGTGGGAGAAATATCCTTGAGAGTGCTCCATGTCTTCCCAGCGAAATATTTCTTCCAGGTAATGAAATTGTGAGATTAAGAACTCGACCCAATAGCCACCGGTTGACTTCCAGCTGCAGCAGCAAGTGCACGTCACGGGGAGAGCGGCCCCAGGCTGGCCACATCCGGATGACTCTTAAATCTTGCGAATTGGCTCGTACGGCCAGACTGGAATACGGCCAGCCTTGCTGCACTGGTGCAGGACGCAGCCTCACTCACCGGCCTTCCAGGCGAAACGCCACAGTGCTAGAACGTCTGGGGCTCCGACGCAGACGTCTTGCAGAACACAGGTTTACGTCACTGCCAAGTAGTGGACGTTTAACAGTGGCATCCGCTCGGGCGGGTTGCTGGAACTCCAGCCCAAACTGGATCCCATCTGGGTCCGTTGCTGGATGTTCCAACCGCATTTGTCAACCATCAGTGCCACTTGACATCATCGGTCGGAGCCGATGGCTGACGTCCCAAACCACACAACAATCATATGGACCAGCGTTCTACGTCTGAGTGACAGTGCGACGTAACCATCTTGGGCAGTTGGCGGACGTGGAAACCAATAATGCCAGCGGGTGCCGACCACACCATCATACGGCCCACCTCAACTACTGAACCCTACCACCTCTGGATTCTAGCTGACGACCCTTCCAGCGAACCATAAATTTGGTGAGTTACCCTTTTTCTCTTTGATGTCGGAAATTGCCCGCACCCTTTTGATTACTACAGAGCACGCGAGTCCTGCGTTCTGTTACCCTTCTACCTCCTGATTATACCGGCCAGTCACATAGCTCTACACTAGCAGCAACATGTAATTAATCAGTAGAGGTCCTCCCTCTGGGGAGCTATACATACAGTGAGGGAGTGTTTGGCCTTATGATTATCGTGAAAGCCTGATTCATGATTACAAAATGACGTTGTCTGCCTTAATAGTAGGTCTAGTAGTCGATGTTCCTAAAGCTGAAAGAACTAAGCAGTCATTTCTCTCTCTAACTACACTGGTTGTCCATATAATCACTCTAATCTTAAAGCCGTGTTGAGTGGCCAACCATACCAAGCCCTTGTATTCATACCAACAGTCTATGTATCCATACCAAGCCTTTGAACTCTGTATCTACATCAGCAGTACCTGTAAACATGCTATCAGTCTCTGTAGCCATATCAGGCTCCTGTATCCATACCACCAGTCCCTCTAACCATACCAGAAACCCCTATAACCAAACCAATAGTCCTTATAACCCTGCCAACATTCGTTTCAACCAAACCAAGCTGCTCTATCCATACCATCTGTCCCTGTAACCATATCACCCCTGTAACCGGACCGACAGTCCTTATAACTGTACCAGTGGTCCCTGTAACTATATCATTTCTCCCTGTAACCAAATCAACATTCCTTTTAACCCTGTGACTAAAGTATCAGTAGCTGTAACCCAACCAAACCTCAGTAACCACACCAGCAGGCCCATGTAACTATACCAGTGGTCCTTGATCATACTTACAGTCCTTGTAACCGTGCCAACGGTCCCTATAACCTTATCAGTAGCCCCTGTAATGATATCAAGTCTCTGTAACGATATCATGTAAATCATCCATGTGATTAACCTTCGGCTTAGTTACCCCAATTGTCTGGGCAAATATACCAACCATACATATGAATATGACAGCCATATGGGCAAATGTATCAGCCATCCAGTCGAATATACTAGCCACCCAGGCTAATATACCAACCATCCAGGAAAATATACCAGCCATTCGAGAAAATGTACCAGCCATCCGAGAAGATTTGCCACGCCAATATACCAACCATGTAAGAGAATGTGCCACCTATCCAAGATAATACTCCAGGGAATTATGCTACACATCTGGGAAAATATACCAACCATCCGGGAAATAATACGAAGCACCCAAGAAAATATACCAACCATCCGACAAAATGCACCAACCATCTGGATAAATATACCATCCATCAAGAAAATATGCCAGCCATCCAAGCAAACTTACCAACCAACCGGGAAAATGTACCAACCATCCGGGTGAATATACCAACCATCTGAGTTAATATATCAACCATCCATAAAATCATACCAACCTTAACCTTACCGGCAAAAAAAGTACCAGCTTTTATCACCAGACGCCAGGTAGACTCTGTCTTCGACTTCCTCCAGCGTCTTGTGTCTTCGACTTCCTCCAGCGTCTTGTGTCTTCGACTTCCTCCAGCGTCTTGTGTCTTCGACTTCCTCCAGTGCCTTGTGTCTTCGACTTCTTCCAGTGCCTTGTGTCTTCGACTTCCTCCAGCGTCTTGTGTCTTCGACTTCCTCCAGTGTCTTGTGTCTTCGACTTCTTCCAGTGTCTTGTGTCTTCGACTTCCTCCAGTGTCTTGTGTCTTCGACTTCCTCCAGCGTCTTGTGTCTTCGACTTCCTCCAGTGTCTTGTGTCTTCGACTTCCTCCAGTGTCTTGTGTCTTCGACTTCCTCCAGTGCCTTGTGTCTTCGACCCCCTCTTCTATCTAGCAGCTCTCCTTTATCATCTAAGTCCAGGGAAGCCTTTCCAACCCTTGCCTAACTGCCTCCAGTGGTGTACCCACACTAGTGATACCATCTGTCTCAGGCCCTGTCTAGGGAGGTGTTCTCCTGATATCTTGATGGGCGTGTCTGACGTGGTATGGGCGTATCTGACGGGGTCTCTGGGCGTCTGACTAGGTATGGGCGTGTCTTACGTGGTATGGGCGTGTCTGACTGGATATGGGAGTCTGACGTGGTCTGGGTGTATCTTCTGACGTGATATGGGCGTGTCTGCTGGGGTAGAGGATATGGGAGTTTTAGATGTGGTATGGGCGTGTCTCACTGGATTTGGGCGTGTCCGTCGGGGTATTGATGTGTTTCATTATTACCAATATGAGCCCCTCCAGCCCGGGCGTCATAAGCTAACTGTGTAAGTGATACTCTTACGACTGACATGAAAATTACCTCTGACGCAATGGTCGTTAGTATGACTGTTATCATGACTTTGGTAATCGTAATATTTCAGATTCTCCTCCCGATATCTAAAGAAAGGGTCTATGATAACTCCACCTTGCAACCTTCGGAAACAGCACAAGGAACAAATTATCCATCTCACTATTGGGATGGAAAACTGAAGTACGTCCATCATTCCGGAGTTCAGAAGTGAAGGTGAAGATACATAAATCTATACATTCCTTCCGTGATATGGAGTAGATTTAAGAGACTTACCTTTGAGTGTTGAAGGAAGGCCCCGGGTTCGAAACCTCTCGATTAACGCGGTGTGTAGTTCGTCTATGTACTTGATGGCTTCCTCGATCACCTCCACCTGTTGTGTGGAGAGAGGGAGAGTGTGACGAATGTGGTGAGGGAAGATGAGAGCTGTGATCGTATAACAGGGTATGATCAGCAGCGAGTCGAGAAATACCATCTGTATTTCACAGTGGCAGATCTCACTCACCTTTGTCTCATTTCTCAAAATGATGGAAAGAACAAGATTATTCATCATTTTCTATCACTTTTCTGTGTCATGCAAGTTATCACGTTATCAAATCTCGAGATGAGGTCATCCCAGTATCTAATCCTGTTTTTACTGAATTG
The DNA here is from genome assembly GCA_038088735.1 of Panulirus argus. Lineage (NCBI taxonomy): Eukaryota > Metazoa > Arthropoda > Malacostraca > Decapoda > Palinuridae > Panulirus > Panulirus argus. The sequence goes on along the minus strand of JAYMFT010417476.1, from coordinate 19,590 downwards.
CATTCTAACCTTGACAAAGAACAAACTGCATTTTACTACTGTACATCTCGTATAAGATTAGATTAGGTATATCAGATATTTACTCCCTCGGTAAAATAAACTGTTCATATTCTTAATTTCCAGACAGTTTACTAAGTGGAATAGATTAACAGACTGGGAAAACTGCAACGTTATTATGTCGATAATCGTTTCATTATAACTGAACTCTTCTCATTACTTGATATTGTTGGACACTAAACATCAATAGGTAAGGATTTGAGCGTATGGAGGGAAATGCAATATATTTTTGTTATGAAAAGTCATAAATCGAAATAGTATACATAATAGCAATCATCATCTCCAGGGAAATAATGTATTATATAATGATATGATGAAAAACTATCTGAGAAAATGAATTCTCTTAAAGGCGACGCTTAAAATCAAAATGTAGTCATCAAGCGTTATAGAGTGAACGAGCTGTGAGAGCACTGCAGTCACTGACCTTGGAGACGATCGGTTTCTCCTGCAGGGCGGGCACCATGTCCCTCAGCTTTTTATATTCTTGCTTCTTGACTCGCTTCAGCCGCGAGCGGCGGTACTTCCGCACGATCCTTGACGCATGCGGACCCGAGGGCATCTTGATCTGCGGCTGGTGGCTGTGGTGGTGGTGTAAGACTGTAGTAGTGGTGGTGGCAGTGGTGGTGGTGGCGGCGGCTGTCGGGTGTTGGTGGTGATGGTGTGGGTATAACGATCCTTGGCAGACACACAGCGCAGCCACACAGACCTTGGCTTTTAACTCCACCTGCAGGGGAAGAAAACGGAAGGAGAGACGTTAAGTTAACCCCTTAGAGATGAAGGGCAAGGGGGTTAAGTGGTATATAAAAGTGCTGGAGAGAGAGAGAGACGGTCAAGCTAACCCCTTTGGGATGGAGAACAGGAGATTTAGTCGGTTATAGAGATTAAGACGAGGTAAAGACTACCTGTAGAAGGACTACACATGAATCCCCTCTTACGGGGATTTACGTGCCGTAGTCACGAGACAAGCGAAAGACACCTTAACGAGCGTCATTAATCCTGATGTATGGTGCTGGGAAGCACGTAATGACCACCTCGTGGAGTGCACCATTGATGATGACGGTGATAGTGTCGTGACGATCGTGAGGTGATAAATGTTCCAGTTATTGATGATGCTACAGTGCGTCTTGCCACGCGGGTGAAGATGATGATTACGTTGATGGAAATGATGAACTCGCGGGCCAATACGTCATCATGACGAAGGAGCGGCGAGACAGGCCAATGCTGCTGGTGAATTATACTCTATACTCTTTGGGGATTTAAGGCTACCGCGTCATGCTCAGGTTCAGACACTGACGCTGCTGTGTCTGAGGACGTTTTACACACACACACACACATGACTATCCTCACATACCTGGCTTGCAGCTTCGTGAGCGCCGCGGACAAGATAATATCAACGCTACGGGAAGTGGTAAAGGGCAAGGTAGTGTTTTTCAGTGTTATGCACTGTGGTTGAATCTGTCTCCCTCGAGAGAGCGAGCAATAACTGTACCCACGGGAAGGTTCCAGTTCCCTTAATTTGTCTTAGCTTCTCTGTGTCTGCTGTATTGCACGGATACAGCAAGAGATAATTTTATCCAAGGGGTTTAATAAAATGATTTTAACACCCTCACAAATATAGCAATCCAGCTTCCGCAGTGAACAGATAGGCTTCTCTCTCTCACTCTCTCTCCCATTGCATGCATTACGAAAACATTTTAACAACGATGAAATTCTTTAACAGCATTTTTTGAACTGTTAAATAGCGTTTGGAAACGTAATAAGCATTTCAGTCCCCAGCACGATATGTGCAGCTTGGCAAAGGAAATGTATTCAGTCATTAAATGCCTTGAACTCGAACAAGTATTTAAAAAAAGAAGTCAAAATATTTTGGAAAATGGAAGAAGATCCTGAAATACTATATTACGAGCCTGTATCCCGAAATTAACAAGTACACCAGGTGATTGGTATGATTCAAAGCCAGCATTACTACCCTCACCTTAGACTCGAGGGAACTAATGTAAGTCAAGTTGAAGCAAAACAAGAACAAGTCATTTCAGTATCATCGCTCGTTACAGCTGTTGCCACTCCTTCAGTCTCCTAGTTTTCCCCCGTGTCCTTTTTCTCTTCCATGTTATTTCCTTTTCCTATTACATTCTCTACATTTATTCTTTCTCTCCCAACTTATCACCTGCACCTCACCCCTGCCACATCCCTTCCGACCCTGTTCCATTTAATCTACCCCATCACAGCTTCCCTCTCAGCTTTCTCTATCACGGTTCTACCTTGTAATCTACCAATTTTCAGCCAAACTTCTCTTTCCATTTACATCCCTCCCTAAGACCGCTTGTCTCTAGCCCTTTAACAGTCTCCTCTCCCTTTAACTACGTCGTCAAGGGAGGTCACCCTTACCTTTCCTTCATGCCTTTAGTGACTTCCTTCTCCTCTTCAATGGCCATACCATCCGGGGTCGAGAGATCCCAGCATCCAAGGCACGAAGCTATGAATGATGGTGATTAGTCTACCCCATAATTACCCCAAAATTAATCATCGCATGATTATAATGCTTTTCCGTACGTGACGAAATTCGATTAGAAAGGTAGTCCTTGGGACAGGGAGAGGAGGCGCCCTCCCGATCACTGTCCAGCAGGGAAGCCACAGTCGGGGAAGGATTGCCACCCTTCCTGCAGACCTTGGTAAAGGCGAGTACTAACGTAAACAAACGATTAATCAGCTCTAAGTAAGGATTGCACAGATGCCTCTGGGGGAGACCAGCGATCCTTTAGTAAACAGTCTTTGTATGTGTATATATACAAGTTTGCCAGTATATATGTACTTACGCACGTACACGAAAAAAGAGTTATGCTCGCACCTGGTGTACGCCAGGTACTACCATTACCGAGTAAATGGAGCAAACTGCCAATTACCTATTCCCCCGCACTTAGACTGATGACAACCATTACGCCACTCAGCCTTCATCTAGTACCATACACAGGGCACTGGATACGTCAGGAAGTCCTTTTCCAACACCACCCCCTTCAGCACAACCTGTGACATCCCACAGCATCATCTCTTGCCAGTCCTCGTCACACAATCAATCCTCCTCAAGCGGGTCGTTCCGCTCTGTCATGCTCGTTACCTCGTTAACGAGGCATCAGCCGTTTTCAGCTCAGCATTTCCCACCGGTTTCTCCCAGTGAGGAGCCAAGTCCACCCTGCCTCTCTCTACTCCAGGAAAGTTGTTCCTCTGGTCAGTCCGTGTGTTTGACGCCGCAATTCTTAGGCCGGAAAGCTCTCCACAACTCGACTGTACACTTTGAAGAATATTTGTTCGGCGAGTGTTTCAACCTGTCCACTGGGACGGCCCATGATATTTTCATATCACTTGTGGAATATGATTTTTTCTTCTTTTGGCCCTGGATGCTTACGCGATTTCTTTTGTATCTATGGTGCCTTTTGATCTTGTGTAACAGCAAGGTGTCCCATATCCATCATACCAACAGTGGAAGACATCAGTGTTCCTCATCATCGATTCTCTTACCAAAAGCCAGAGAACTTTGAATGCCGACGTGAGACCGTGCATTCCATGCCCTTCCATGCGTACATTTTTTCCGCTTGTGGTCCGAAGAACAGCCTCAGGGATTCAAGTCCTTCCCGCTAGTTCTGCTGTTCAGCAGTCATTCTAACTCGCATGTGATACTACATGCTTTCTCCTTCAGCGATTTCTGCCGCCTTGAAGGATGATGTGAGCAGACTGCAGTGTTCTACTCTAAGTAGAATAAACGTTTTAAGAGTCGTTCTCTTGTCTTGAAGGTTCGCAAATTCTATTCAGACGTGGCAACGACTGCTTTGCTGCTCTGTCTCAACACAAAATTATTTCATTTACGCACTGTTCAGTCTTTTCCATTTTCTCTCTTTTCATATTCTGCTGTAGACATCCAGGATTACGTAGGAAATACAAGGAACTTCAGAAGCGTTAGGCATGGAAAGGGTAATTTTTATACAAGAAATGCACATGCACATCTGAATTCTCACTCATGTGATATGTGTGTTGTTTATGAATATATATATATATATATATATATATATATACAGCGTGTGTATGTGTGTGTGTGTTGTAAAGACCATGTTCCCATCCTGGTTGTCCCACAACCTCCCGGCAGCGCGACCATATGCCGTCCAGCTCGAACAATCACATCACGCTCAGGAGTCCATAAATTTCACTCCGCAACGTTCCTTCCCCGGCTGTGGTTATTATCAATCGTTTTCGTCGATTTTCCTTCGCCAGAGGTGATAAATTCAACCCGAAACCATCAATTTCTATCGATGATGGAGCGGATCTTTGCCTCGATGCAATGAGACTTCAACCTCCTGGCGCGTCTCGGAGCTTCGTGACAGCGGACGAGTCAGTCATCTGTTGGCCATCTGCCTCACTCTTGCACGTAGTTCATTCGTCTTCCTTCGGCTCAGTTAATAGAGTCCTTTCCTCGTGCTGTTGTCTGCTGCTGCTTGCTGCATCATGCTACAGCGATCACTCACAACTCGGGTATTTGTTCGATTGCTTTGGTCCATATTATTTTTGTCCTGAATGAAGCGATTCAACTGAAGCAGCACCCGCTTGACGGCTTCATTGGTCTCTTGGCAATGGTTTGGAGACGGGACTGAACTGCAGTCATGTTCCTTCTCCGTCAAACACTCTTCTGCTTTCTTTCGTGTGATGATCTCGACACTCGACACTCCAACTTCTCTTTCTTTACACTTTTACCCCCGGATTTGGTAAGATGTTCAAACCCTTTATTTGTATTGATTGATTACCCTGAAACACTCTTTCCTTTTACTTCTACTTGAAGCCAAACGTGACTTTTATTAGCTCTGTTAGACATCTCGATCTCTACACTAAGGTTTGTTCCTTTAATTACTCCTCATCTGCCTTATCTTTCTCTCGCCATCATGGACTTTTCATACAGTGATTGCCACATTATGATTTCCTAAAACGTCGCTGTGCTCAGCATATTATGTGGGTGAAGGCTATGATACTGCTTCATTGTTTTATGACACAGGTTCGTCTTGCCTCGGTATGATAGAGGTGTACCTGCACCCCATTTGCTTCGTTGTCTCGGAACACCCATTCCGTCTGTCTGAGGGCGCTGATGGAAACCCTCGTCCTCACCTACCTATTCACCAGCAGTTTTCATGACACACACGTACGGTGCTCCTCGCCCACGGCCGCCTTGTTTGGGCGTGAGTGTGTTTGCTTGCTGGCCCTTATATGCACCAGGGCTTCATTCATTCTCCTGGTCCCACTTGAAGGCAACAGTTGCCAGCTCGCTGGGTCGCTAATGGGGAACCACGTACGTGTGTTGCACAGTGTGTGTTAGAGGGTATCTCAAACATACAAGGTCACGCGTCTTTATATATGATAAGACAGATGCGATAGATAGGTATATAGACATATACATTACAGTGATGGTGAACACCTTAGTTTCGAAAGCTCGTTCTGAAACCAGGTTTCTCTCTTCCTCCTCTGATCAGTCAGGCTCTTTAAGGCCGCGTATCGCAGTCAGTGTACCCTCTCCAACCAGACCGATTAGGTACACTTTTAATTAATAGGCTGAGTGTTTTTATCTCTCCGCTGGGAAGTACATAGAGTTACTCGTCCTTATATAAAGCGATTTTGTGGATATGGCAGCTATTTGATTTAATCCTCTTATTTTACAAAGTCTACTGATATGCCAGTCGTGCCGAACTGTTTTTCTCTTTTATGAAGAATGAAAACAACGCCCTCTAGGATTTAGCACATGCAAACTATGGGTTATCTTCCCAGTCTGCTTCCTGGAAAGGAGTTCGCATTATTTCATCCGTTCCCAGTTATTCTGATGTTAGATAAAGTCACCGCAGGTTGAGTATGACGACATCCGCACACGTTCGACCTCCTCAATTTCTCCCGCTTTCGCGGATGATGTGAGCACACAACAGTATAATGGTCTGAGGTGTATACTGCTTTGAGGAGTATGATCGGAGGTTCTGCCTCTCCTCTTAAAGGTTCGTACGATCCACCCAGCCATCGTCTTGAGAAGGCAGTTTTTTTTTTTTGTGTGTGTGTGTTTGCTAAGACTCATCAGACGTAATTACTCCAAGATGTTTTAAACAACATCTCTTGATATGGTGACGTCTGTCTCTACCTGGTGTTCAGCTCGAGTTTTTATTTCCTCGAACACAACAAGGACTCATGAACTGCCGTTCGACACTTCTCGCCACAACGACTGGCCCAGCCTGGCCGAGGGAACGTTCACTCTCGCCCACTATCACAAAGCTTCGAAGAAGACAGAATAATCTTATTGATGATAAGGAGCAGAGGTGAAAAGTAGTCAAGAAGGCAACGAAAAGAAAGATAAGCAGCCACAATGAATGACGTTGATTCTGATGATCGAAATGGACAGCAAGAAACTAGAAACGTCGGCATTGGTTAACCTCAGGAGCCCGACCCAGGCTCAGACAGACCTCCTCCCGACTGACATATAAGGAGAGTCCGTTGCTTCCTTGCACTTGACGGACAAACGCGTTTGAACGCTGCGAAACACCCTATTGCCGCCGCTGACTTCGCATCCAGCGTGGAAACGACGGGCAAACACTTCACTTAACGCTAAAACTCACGCTGGCTTTGCAGTGTGTGTTTGTCGATGGATGTTGCGGCCCTTAATGTGGAGGTGCAAACTGTGTGGTCCTGTTTTGGTGCAGGAGGCCCCGGGAGTGGTGGAAGGCATCGACGGAAATTAAGTAGTTTGCCAAGATGCGCGCGAGTGGTCGATCCTCGCACTCTCCACGCACGGGACTCTCAGCCTTACGGACGCCCTCACGCCCTCCCCTTATGAGCGGCAAATTCATGGTCGCAGCTTGAAGGCGCAAGACAATCGGCTAATTATCAACCAGGTGAAGCGACGAGTCCATAACTCAATACCCGTACGACGTCCGGGACATCACAGTAGCTCCGGCAGGAGGACACAACACGCCTCGGGGCGCTGGCGTGGCGGCGGGAGGAAGCGACCCATGACCCTCCAACGGTGACACAAATGACGTTTGTTTGAATTTGGAGCGAGGTTACGATCGTCTGGTGACAGTGATAAAGTCACTGCTAGGAGCACGAAGGAAACGAATGATTCAGTTGCCGTCTCTCCTTCCCAGACCGCTCCTTGCATCTGCTTCAGTCATCTCGACCTGATTGCATGCATTAATCAGCATCTGTTTTGCCCACTCCATTGTCACCCCATTACGTACCGAAAGATGCACTCAGTACTGAAGGTTTTAGTCTTGAATCATTACCATTATCATCATTGGTATTATCATTATCATTACTGCTATCATTATCATTATTACTACTGTCTTCATTATCATTATGATTATCATTAATACCATTATGTATACAGCGCGTGTGTATATATATAAAGTGATAACGATGATAGCTAAAGAGAGACGTGGTTAGACTTGTCAGCTTAAAAACTTACAATTCTATTAGTGTTTGTTTATCTGAAGTGTCGACCTTAATGAACGATAACTGAAAACACAAGAAAATGATCGAAAGAATATGATCACAGGAGGAGGCGCGTGTTTGTATCGTTTCGTTATGTCCACAGCGAGTTCCCTACCCACTCCTCAGCTAGAAAAATGGCCGGACAAATTTGTCCAGTTGTTCACTGTACTCGTGCACAAACAAGAAACGGAAAGGCCGGCTTTTGCAGTGTCACTGGCGAAGACGACAGTGCATAAATTAATCGCAGTGTTTATAGTGGCTGGCAAGGAACCCCGTCCTCGCTCTCGGTTCTTGGGCTTCAAAAACAATAAGAATGAAGTATAAATATCAATCTCTTATATTAACTGTACCTTTACTGCTTCATTATTTCCTTCGCTAACTTGCGTAGTGCATGAGCTGCAAGTTTATATTACAGCAAAAAAAAAAAAAATCGATTGCAAAGGCTACCTTGCAAACAGACCCAAGCATTCTTGTTCTTTGCAATATTCCTTTTCATATATCTATATCTATATATATATATATATATATATATATATATATATATATATATATATATATATATGTTATTGAAGTGGGTGTGGATTAATGGTAACTGCCGGATGGCCTCCTGTATTATCACCAACCCCATCCTTATCAAAGCGTCCTTCTCCCATTCACACCTACTCCTCCAATATGGCCCCTAATCCTCACCCTCACTTATCTCTAATTTCTTCTCCCTTTCTTTCTCCTGACCCTAACCTTATCTTCCGAACCATCCTTCCATCTCCTCCTCCTCCTCCTATCTTGGGAGGCATCCCACCGTCTCTCAACCTCTCCATCAAACTCGAAGAGCGAGGGCTTCCTATGGCATCCTGGCCACGTATCTCAGTCCGCCATCAGGCTTCAGCCCTTCGTCCCAGACATGTTTATTGAGAAATTACATTCGTATTCAAATTAGTCTCGGAGCCGCCTTAGTTAATAACTTTCAGCCCCACACAATGGCCAGGGTGATGCCTGAGCCCTATGTCATATACGCCATTCAGTCGTTAGACTGAGATTAGACGTCTATGGCAGGGTTTCATTTCGTAAATTGGAGATATATTTTGTAAATAACGAGCTCAGGGTGTAAATTTGAGTACAGTTCTTTGTAAATTTAGTTGGCTTTATATAGAGACACAGTTGAGCTTTGAAAATTAGGGGTTACATATCCTAGATTATGGGTTAGTTGTAAATTAATACGCTGATATTCACTAGTGCCGCTTGCTTCGGCTCCTGCAGACGAAGTGGCAGCAGAAAGGACTCGCTTATGTGTCCCTAAGACTTTAAAACTTTATCACATATTCTCTAAGTAGGATACGAACACGAAAAACAAATCAAAATATATGTGACATTACATCAAAACCCACAAGGATCGCACACCAACTACATGCAAAAGAAGAGAAAAATTGCCCTGATCGTAACAAATGCTAATAACTGGTTCACCATTTCTCCTCTCTCATCAGCTCGTCCGAGGCTGTAAAAGAGGGCTTTCCATCCTTAGTTAAACAGTCACACAGAACTATGAGAGATAACTCTACACCCTGTCATTACCATTGTCACAAAGCCACTAATGTAAAGGGTCAACAACAGAGCAATTATAACTAACCATAACGTCTCGGTTATAACCGAGTAACTCTCAGCTGTATTACTCTTATACTCAGGGGCGAAAATCCTGTCCCTCTTGCCTTCCGAAGGCCGCACGGGGCCTTTTCTTCATTTGCATACCAACGTCTCAGTTTCCTAAGTTAGCAAATGTTGCAACAGATCTGCAGCCTCACCTCATTTGATGGGGAATTAACCTCATCTTCCCTTGAATGATAATGTGTTGACTCACTAGACAAGGCTATAACAACAGATGCGTGTCCGGTGGTAGCGTGAGTCAGGTGCACGTATACCCAAGGGTTGTGGTGTAACAGGTGTGTGTGTCCAGGGTCTGAGGTGAGTCAGGTGTGTGTCTAGAGGATGTGTAGACTCTTGCGTAGGTACAGTGTTCGTAGGGTCAGGTTTGAGTCCGGCTGTGTTGAGGAGTCAGACATATGTCCAGTATTAGCCTCTGGTCAGGTATGTGTCCGGTAGTATGGTGGATACAGGTGCGTGTGGAGCAGTGGTGCAGTCAGACATGTGTCCGGCGGTGTTTTGGAGGAAGGTTTGTCTTCATTCGTAGCGGATAGATTCAGGTATTTATTTACTGATAAAGTAAAAGCGAACAAAGGGTCTGATGTTTCTTAAAGTATATATATGTATCTTCTGCATCCCAACAGTTGTCCAAGAAGGACGTTCCGTCATTCTTACAACGTAGCTGACAGCAAGAACAAAATCTTTATACAGTGTTCTCCAGCTTTAAGAGGGATACCAGTGAATTCTGGCCGAACATGAAATAACTAACAAAGTCAATGGTTCTATTCATACGCCGAATCCCCTCATCACGAGGGTAATGGCCAGGTCCAGGTAGGTGCTATCAAGTGTAGCAGATGCTATCCAGGAAAAAGCATGGAAACTACAAATAAACTTGGAAAACCCATCGAATTACAAGTAAAACTTTAAAAAATCAATTAAAACCACAGTTCTAACCTGGAATCCCCATTGCAGTACATAAGTAAGACCTGGTTAACCCAACGCAGCCAAAGCAGAACGTGGTTAATGCAACCAAGACGCAAGTAAACCGAAGCAAACCCATCTGTACCAAATGTAGAATGGATTCAGTCCATCGAAACTACGGGTGAAATCTGGTAAACCCACCAAGACAACAAGTAAAATCTGGTAAGCCTAAGAAACTCAAAACCAAGAAATAAACGAGAAATAATCTAATAAAACACAAGTAACTTCAGTGTCATTAATTCCCTCAAAGATCACATTCCCTCATGCATAACGTTCAGCCCTAATCATCTGTCGTATATGAACAAACATTTCGCATCAAGAGGTGTACGGGAGAAAGACCTGTCCATCAGGGCTTCTGTAACGAAACACATGTAGACAGCTAAGCACTGAATAAACAAGGAGCTTTACCAAAAGTGAACTTGACAGTAGTTCCGGAGGCTCATCCATCCCCGACAACCAGTTGTTTTCATTACAACTTTATTATATGAATATATAAAAAAAAAATTATAGCATACACGTATAGTAACAGTATCCCTTATATCATCACTTGTCACAGCCTTCGGTAACGCGATAAAATCCGCCGGAAGTAACACCACTGGTGTTCAAGATATTGATGACGACAACACGTGCTTCGGCGTTGTCCAAGATCACGACCTGACGCCTCATTGAATTCTCCAGCCAGCTTCGCCAGCCCGGCTCCCGTCTCGCGCTTCCGCCGGAGTGTGGTGGCACTTACTGCGCCGCCGCCTCTCTGCCAGCACCGACGAGTTTCCTCAGCCGAGTGGGAGAACTGGGAGGAGTTCTCCCATGGGAAGTACGACGGGGGATGATTCCTACCGTAACACTATATGTAACGCCGGTTAGGAAGGGTCTCCTACCCAGACAGCTCCGTCTGGGATCAAGGGGCATTGGTCCTCCCCACCTCAACCTACGCGGCCTGCCTGCGTACTCCCCAAAACCAGGTTGGCCAGGTGCACTTTTTACATAGCCGTCCAGTGAGTTTTTGAATAGCGATTGCAACCAAAACGCTTCAGGCATCGGAAACGCACAGTATATAAGAACTTTGCTTTCATTGAGGGCAAGATATAAGTGGACTACCACGAATGTATTGCAGCTCGTCACTGTGCTCTGCCTTAATACATTTAGCAATAAAGAGGAAGAAGATAGAGGAAACAGTCTCTCCTTAGAGGGGATTTACAAGGGCATATATCTGACGTAAAAGGCAATGGGAGGGAGATCCACTCATGGCAAAGTTCGATTCTGTTGGATCAAAAACATGCCATGATACCCTGGAGAACAAGGATGAAAGCACAACAGAACAAAGATCATCCCTCTGAGGATCTACCATGGCCAGGAGTCACCTGGAATCACGATTCTCCCGACAGGTTCAGCGATACAGGTGAATATTCTCTTTGCAACGTTCGCTAAAAAAAAGAAAAAAAACTTGCAAGGAACCAGCTGGTATTAAGATATTGCAGAAAGACATACAGGCAGAAAGACCGAGGACCTATTAAAACTTAGCAGAGCCAAGATCCGCTAAAAGACTCCAGGGAACCAGGAATCTGATGAAGGAACTATTCAGACCAAAATCCTCCTGGCGAAGCAATGTGGGACAACGATCCCCAGGGAAGGGATTTAGTGAGACAAAAACTTTCCGAGGATCACCCGGCAAGAACACGATCTTTACAAACACCTGAAAAAGCTATGAGGCTAATAAACATAACTAATGAGGCTGATCATCATAATTTTGAAGATGACAAGCAAGTTATGCGGGTAAAAAGGTAAGAGTCTTGGGGACAAGTTGTAAATAATGTAAACAAATTTACGAGAATGATGAAGTGTTCTTAGAACCGGTGATGAAGTCATGAGGTGCTTAAAATTAAGTTGCTGCTGATGAACAAATCACATGGGTGATAAACCAGGTAACTAATTTGATAAACTAACTTCCCATGTTTATGGACAGTGGTCACAAGGATAGTGAACAAAGTGGGCAAGCAAAATTTGGTTTGTATAAGATAACGACATATGCAACGTACGTAATAAAGGCAATAAAGGTGTTTTTGTACGTTATGGTAGCGTGAACAGATATACTAGTGGTAAATAAATATGTAGGTAATGAAAATAAGTTCAATTTACAGTTGAACGATGGGAATGGGATGATGGAGAAAGTCACGAGAACGAAGATAGATACAAAACTAAAGAAATTTTCGAGAACAAAGCAAAAAATAAGAAAAAATGCTTTAATTATGAAAATCAGAATTATTCTGGTGGGTAAATTTCTAACTTGGAACAAATTCCTACGACTTACCTGACAAACCTTAATGAAAACTATAGTTAGGCTAAAGAACAAAGATCTGAATGTGGATGAGCAAAAGTTACTATTGCCATAACTCCCTGCAGGAAGCCCAGACGGTCGGGGATGTCAAAAACACTATAAACCTACACCGTTAAAAGTATATACACTTTTCTAGTTAGCACGCTTAGAATCCCAGTCATTCGGAACTCATGACCAGCAGAATCTTTAGAGTTCATCAGTAACAATATATAATAAGTATACTTTATACATGTAATATGGTAATTCGACAGTTAACTACAGTAGATAACTTTTATAACAGTGTCTGATAACGCAGCCGTGAGGTCGTATACAAAGCTAAAGCATGTTGTTATAGCTTTCCTGTCCGCTTCACCATTATTACTAAGAATTGTTATTTATGGCTCCGATAGCCTATCATTTCATAGTTACAAAAACACGGGAGAGTTTAGACAATGTATCAGGCTTTTAATTCGACAGCTACCTGGCGATTTTCAAAAAATAACATTACGGTAAATGCAAACGTCTTTTCAAGAATTTTCCAGCTATCAAAATGCAAAGGATTTTCGTTATAGATGAATTATGTGCCTTGAGAATAATAAATAACATGATGCCATCTGTAGATACCATTTCCTTCATCTATAACGAAGTAAGAATGTACACAATTAACTCGTGGTTCACTGCGAGGCATTTCATAACATCTGTTGTGAATACCTCTAACAAGCGTTTTGAGTTACGAGGCATTCATGATTTTACGCAGCAGTTGTATTCTTTGCTGAACTATGATTTCCAAGACATTTTGAATTACATGACTAGAAGGAATATGAGAAAGTGCAAATATTTTTTTCGGTATTTTCTGGCAATTAAACAGATTCATTTAGTAATCAATACATAACACCGTCGTCACTCATCTGTCATTCTCCAGCACTTTTCTTCAAAATCAATATTTCTCTCATTTAATCCTTACCTTGTGTTAGGCTCACCAAGGAAAGATGCAAATCTGATCAGCTATCAACGTCTACTTAGGCCTACAACAAAGGTCACCGCACATAATGGCGGGGAACTCACCCAACAAAGGTTTGCTTATTTAATGCTAACGACAGACGTAATCAGTCCCAAACTAAACCCGTGAGCAAGGTTTAGAGCCGCACAACATATGTGAATAAACCGAATAAACCTTATTACAGTAACATGCCAATTAAATGCAGAGCAAATTGTTTAATCTACTACAAACAAGTATTAGAAATATTATGAATCGCCGTGTGGCACACCTCAGAGGCTTGCTGTACGAATATCGACGGAGCGTACCACACTAGCTGCGGTTTTGGAGGGTCGCGTGGGCCTTGCTGGCTACAGCCTCGAACACCTTGACTGATCAGAGGAGCAACAGAGCAATATGATACCAGTAACTGTGATGAGGTGCAAAACGCCCTCCAAAATCGACGCGAGGTGTACATAGACGCGCGACACGGAGGAATGTTAAAGATTCTTTTCCTTGACATAATGTGTCCAAGACCTAAGTCGTCAATATCTTTGTTTCTACGTTAGTCCGAGAATTCATGTCACTCTCGAACATCCCTTAGGAAACAGTTATGGTTGTGCTGTCTTTATATAACCCAAGGACTAACAGGAATGCTCCAAACAGTATATTAGAACTAGTACGTAATGCCAGGACTAGCACGTCGTGACGTGTGCCACAATCAGCATGATGTGTATAGAGGAGCATCATAAAAGACTCGTGCAATTTGTCAATATCAACCTCAATAAAACGCTCTTAATAACAGAAATCCTCCTGGATTTTACTGCACTCGGACACAAGACATCTGTACTTATAATCTTCCATTAAAGACTGTCAGAAACAGAAAATATTATGGGGCAACCCGTTATGACACTTTTGCATAGATTACTGACAACCCACACTAGCCCGGCTCCACGCGGCCTGGTCAAACACCAGAACTACCGCGAACGACCGAAATCGACTATTCGCTGAAAGGCACACACGAAACATATGTATGTAGCATCCTACACATGGGAAATACTGGAGGGTATGATTCCCATTCGAGGTACACAGATCATTACTCTGACAATTTAATTCTCCAGGAAGGCGAAATTGTTTTAATTCATACTTGTTGACGGCTTCCCGCGAACCAAGGTAGCGCCATAAACAGACGAACAACGGCCTCATTTTTTTCAATTCCACTCTTTAGCTGTCATGTATAATGCACCGAAACTAGAATCCCTTATCCATAGGCAAGTCCCCACAGACCTTTTCCTAATTTCCTCCGACCATTTCACGATTCGTAGTTCAGCTTACTGACAGCACGTGCCCATTGTATGCCGCATCGCTCAAATTCGCTCGATCCCATGCACGCCTTTCACCCTCCTGCCTGTTCAAACCCGATAACTCAAAGGCTTTTCCACTGCATTCTTTTATCCTCTCGGTCGCTTCCTCCCCTCGCTCCCTCTAGTCCTGTTTCTTTACATCCTGACAGTCAGTCTCTTCACGCACCCTGCCCACATATCCAAACTACTTCAGCACAGAATCTCTCTTAAGGCATTATTCCTAACAGTCAACTTTCCTCACCCAACATATTGTCCTCAGACACTTCAGTTCCATCACACTCATCTCTTCCGTTCTTTCGTATGGATGGTGCATGATTCGTAGTCATATGACGACTGTAAAATATCACCATTGTATGCAAAATATACCATACATGCAGTAGAAGGAAACGATATAATCATCTAACGCCCGATACTACTGCGTGCTGTAAACCTTAATGAATGAAAACATTAGACATTCGACAACGATATAGAAAAGTTTCCATAAAGTCAAGGTTGCGTAGGCCTGCGGAGCGCATTCTCGAACAGGCTACCTAATCAGTAGAGGCACAATGCACTTTGGTCCCCGTACCGAGGTGTGGAGGTGGAGCCAAACGTCCCACGCCAATATAAGGTAATGTTAAGGTACGTTTACGTCGGGTATAAGATCGTATGCGCGTTTGCACGTTGTTAAAAAACCTCTGGAGTGCTCTTGGCGTAATAGGTAGTTTCCCATTCTTTTTTGCTTTGTGTTGGCTAAAGTAAACTAATCTATCTGTATTCACTAGATTGCTTCAACATAGTTCCTTTGTGTCGAGTCCAAAGGGATCGCTGTTGTGCTGCTCAAACTCAACAATTCGGTCTGTTGGACGTGCAAGTTCCGACCGATGGAAATTTTGTTCTGAAGCCTCACTCAGTATGTCATACAACATCCTCTTGTCAGAGTCTATGTTTCCTTGGGATGAAAAGAAAAAAAAAACATTTGCGTTATTGGGTGCTTCAAGTATACGTATCACCCAACTAGTTCATTTCACTTTAAACTATTTATCTGAAATGGTTCACATTATACGATGATAAGAGTTTAACACTTAACAGTCCGAATCACACGAGAAAAGCTGATATACGAGACGCGAATAGATTACCTTCATCTAAAAACACTAGCAAAATTTATTTTCTAGTTATGAATGACAATATCAAACTAACAGGCGTATTATAGTCATTTAAACCTATCATTCCAGAACTTGAAATATTACTGAATATCTTTTGTAAAATAATATACCTTTCTGTGTTCATGTGTATTTTCTCAAATGTACCTTCCATTCACGGCATACGTAGCAAAGGGAAAACACTCAAAATATAGATTCACACAATATCTGGACGTGAACTTTAGAAACTTTTAAAAAGTACTTTCACTTCAGCTTACCGTACATCGCTGAGAATCCAACATTATTCGCATGACTTGCCTTCGCACACATAGAGCTACAAGAACAAATAAACAGAAAATCACATTGTTAACATACCATTGTAATTTTGGGCATGTGATATTAGGCCCGGTGTATTTGACAGTTAAAAAAACGCGTGAACCACGACGATCAGGACTCGCGCTAACCAAGTCCGCACACTACCAAAGTTGGCAACACACTGAGCTCTCAAGGGGCGAACCACAGCGGCCCAGTCGAGTCTGTCGACTGTGAGATAGAATTAAAATCCCATTAGTTAAGGTGCCAGCGTATGAATATGAGACTTTTGCTTCGCCGTGCGACATGCGCGTAACGCAACGCTGGTGCCGCCACCTGGGTCGAAGGCGAAGACTGGTAGAACGAGCCAGGGTTGTTCGGTCGTTCGTCTTTTTTCGAAACGTTTTGAAATATCGGATTTCTTCACGAGCAGCAAGGTGGAGTCCCCCACCCCCACCCCCCACCCCCATCCCAATTCCCCCCTCCCTCCCATCCCCCCCTGCTGCTGCCCTCCTCCCCATCCCCTCCCCCTCCCTCCCCGAGATGTGACGACCTGATTGGGTAGCGCAGCGGGCTCCTTGCAGTTACCACTTAGGATGGCAATTACGTTTTTCCACAAACCTCGTTTAAGGTCCGGCGGGGGAACCTAGAGTCCTCTTAGAATGGAACTTCCGACCTGCTTTTGGCCGATGATCGTCGCCAAGAAGAACACACCAGGAGAGAATTACGTAAAGGAAGACTAATTATGTACAAAACCTGAACTGTGCAATCACCGTACACCTGTCAGATCTGTTCTGTACAGTTTCATCTCTCGAGCCAATATACATTTTCCACATCTGTAAGCTGTTGGGGTCAGTCCTCACGAGGCAATAGCGCCACAGCGTGTCTTGAAGCGGCTAATACCTCGAATTAGCCACCCAGTTTCTTCTATCTGTTCTAATTATCATTATTAGTTACTTTTAAATGTACTTTTCATTAACAGACCTTATGATTTTCTTTATTGTCATCATCATAATTCGTTATTGTCATTATTATTAATCTTTATCAATTACTGTAATTAACATTGCTCACTATCAATCATTGCCTCTCTTATTGGTTGATATTCTGTAATCATTGTCATTACTCTTGTTATATGATTTTCATTATTATTACTCATGTGTCTGTGTTGAGACCTGATCTCTTTCTATTACTAACTAAATAATGCCACGATGTGCAATACAACATAATTCAACGTATTATGATACAATAAATCTTTTCCACGTCTCGGAGTTCTTCAAGGTGGAGCTTCCCTCGCGGTTTTCCTCACCTGGGTCACATAGCATGTTTCCCCAGTAATGTTCTCCCAGGCTGATCATACTATGTTTCCCCTACCGTTCCTGCACTGTGGCTTCTCCAGTGACCTCCTACACTCTGGTCTCCCATGTAACCTTAGACCCCTTCCTCGAACCCGGCACCAAATATCCTTCCATACGACTGAACCTTTAAAATTTACTGACTGGTATGACTCTCCTGACCTACTCTGTCTTTACTGCAGCATGAAAACGGTGGCAGTCACATTACATCGGTGACCGCAGCATGACAGCAGAGTCCGTTTCATGACAGAGGTGGCTGCATGAAGACCTCAGCTTATGGTTCCTCCTCTTTCAGTACTCGTGAAGGAATAGCGACTCCCTCACCTCTCTACAGGCGCCACAGACAAATAGATAGACGGACAGGACTCTGTCTTCAGGTATTCTCTTGCTATATGGTGGACTACAAGCAGATATGTAAGATCAAAGTAGCATGTCCAGAATTCCATTCATAGCCACGGTTGCTGTGGTTCGTTAGTGAGGGGAATCTAAACAGTTGGTAAACGTTGATTCAGTGTCTTCTTCGCGGGAGGAACGAATCATTCTAGATTTTCTAAGCTGCCCACGTGAATACTCGTCTCAATATTTATGTCCAGCAAAAGGTCATAAGCAAGGAACAAAGCCATTAAACTCAACTTTAGTATTAAAAGACTACACAGGCGTATATCCCCCAGCTAATGGACCATAACATTAGCACGTTTATAACAAGAAAATTAGCTCTTCTCATTATGCATACGAATGAATATTCATCCTGCTGTGTTTACATAATGTTTTCCTAATTATATTTACGACTTCTTAGACTTAAGACCAACGTAGGTATCTAAGATGTTTAGATTACGTTGCCCATTGCTGGTTTGAAATACATTTTAAAAGAGGCGTCTACAATGTTACCTTTAATTTCTTAGCTTTTGATGCATTCCGTTAAGAAAATGTGAAGTCACTGTTATTTAACGTAATTCAATTTTCTTTTCTTTTTTCTCGTAATAAATCTATTTACTTAGAAGCAAATTACGTTAAACATACCTTTGCCGAAACACTTTAAAGACATTATTCCATTTTATCAACAAAAGATTGTGACTGAAAAACGCACCTTTTGATTTAGAGAACTCCATGAGAATTAGATATGACGAAACCGCCTAAGGGAACTATCATTCAATTTCTAATTCTATTTCTCACGCATACATCTTACCATCTGTACAAAAGATTCAGGACCCCGTGCGTGAGGAATGGCTGCGTCAATTAGTATGGTCGGCGTCCACTTCGATAACAGGAATGAGTTGTTATTCTCTACGGTGAGCGACTTCGCGTTGGTCATTCTCAGTCCGTCATGTCTCGCGCAGGTGGCCTGCCTCCCGGACGCTGCGCCATCACGCACTGAATGAGGATTTAGAATAAACTGAAGTCATGTCTTAAATGATCTTAAGTTCATTCAAGTAATGTACAACGAATCTGGGTGACAATTGTTTCTGTTTAGCGGGTCGTAGTGGGTTGTAATGGTTCACTACTGCACAAGGGGCCTGTTGGAAACGGCTCGAGAGTTAACAAACTATGTTGACCAGGTGCTCTTTCTTTCCCAGTCGCCACTTGGTCAACAGCTCATGTACTTACTGCCTAGATATTACAGGTATTCATGATACCTTTGGGAGAAAAGAGGAAATACGTTGTTTCTTTTTTTTATATCAATATAAGACCAAAGCTGTCTCAATTCAATTGTCTAAGATTCCACATAAGAAACAACAGTTCTCTGCTTCAACTCTTTTCTCCTGTTTCATCACATGTATTAACAAGGCGTCACACAGCCGCTCCAATAGATTCAGTTTGAAAAACATATTGCCCTAAAGTCCTGTAAAAAGCGATAGGACCCAGAAAAAGTGACTGATATAGTGTTGAATGATTGTCGAAAACTAGTTACTGGAATATCTGTCACAGTAATTGTTCCTAGTTTATATATATATATATATATATATATATATATATA
>JAYMFT010417465.1:0-17846 GCA_038088735.1 Panulirus argus | reverse complement strand
CATATCAACCTATACATATATACATACATACACATACATATACACACATGTACATATTTAGACTTGCTCGCCCCCATATATATATATATATATATATATATATCCCTGGGGATAGGGGAAAAAGAATACTTCTCATGTATTCCCTGCGTGTCGTAAAAGGCGACTAAAATGGGAGGGAGCGAGGGGCTGGAAATCCTCCCCTCCAGTTTCTGCTTTTCCAAAATTGGAACATAGAAGCGGCTAAGTGAAGATTTTCCCTCTAAGGCTCAGTTCTCTGCTCTAAACGCTACCTCGCTAATGCGGGAAAAGGAATATGTATGAAAAAAAAAAAAAAAAAAAAAAAAAAAAAGACTTGTTCCTGATTGCATTCATTCCTGTGCACTGAAAGAGTGTGTCTCTGAATTTGCTTGCTTGTATGTTCCATTTTTTGTTAAAAACCAGAACCTTGCCTTGAAAGCATGCATAGGTACATCCCATCCGTAAGAAGGGTGACCATTCCAACGTGTTTAATTATTGTACTGTTGCTTTGACGTCTACCATTTCCAGAGTCTTTGAATCCTTTCTCAACTCTCATATCCTTAAGACATCTTGAATCTCACAGTCTTCTCTATGATCATCAGTATGGCATTCATAAGGTGAGATCTGCTGGTGATATTCTTTCCTATCTTACTAATGTCTGGTCATCATCCCATTGTAAAAGAAAAGAACAGAGAAAAGAATATATTTCAATCTACATTATAAACTAATTTTTTTCTTTTGCTTCCAGTTTTACCGCCAGTTCTGGTTCCTCGACACTCAGAGTTTGCCCCAGGGCACTCTCTTTTGACGTTCCAGCAGCAGCTACCAGAACCCATGCCCAACAATGTCTCTTTCTCCCAAAATGGTTTTGTCCATTCATCAATGGGTGGAGCATCACACTCACAAATGGGTGGTGGGAATTTAACTGGTATCAACCAGCCTCCTTCACCAGTTGGGAGTGTTGTGAGTCCCACAAGTCAAAGCCCTCACAGTCCCTATGGAAGTATTCCAGGTTAGTAGTGCAAAGTATTGAGGTCAGCAAGCTTGTTTAATAACCAATGTTTAAGAATGTTACATAGAAGACATTGCTCCTTCATATGACTTTTTCTTCCCCTGTCATGATTTATAAATATGCTTAATTATTTATTAATGCTTTCTCTTTCAGGTTAGTAGTGCAAAGTATTGAGGTTAGCAAGCTTGTTTAATAACCAATGTTTAAGAATGTTACATAGAAGACATTGCTCCTTAATATGACTTTTTCTTTCCTGTCATGATTTATAAATATGCTTAATTATTTATTAATACTTTCTCACTGAAATATGCATAATTGTGTGAAGACTGTAATTATTAATGTATGCAGGTGGGGGGAGCCTGAGCGGGTTGAACCAACCTCCCTCTCCAGTGGTCAGTCCTGCCAGCCAGAGTCCACACAGCCCCTATGGCAGTATCCCCGGTCAGTACAATCCACTACTCTTTTAAGAACTGATTCAGAACGTTGTAGAACATACACCCTATCATTTTATGCTGATATCTTTTTCATCACAGCACCTTAGTCAGATGATTTTTTTTTTTTTTTTGTCCATTAGCCACACTAGTTGAAAGGGTAGACTTTTTTGGGGATTTGCTGTGTTTAAGCTGTCTTCCTGTTGACTAAGACAGAGCATAGCTAATTCATCAGGTACGAGAGAATAAAATCATTATAGAACAGTCAACGCTTTTTCAGGCCACATTTCACCTTTGCATTATGCAAGTGTTACTCTCACCTTTAGGGAGGAGGTTTGATATCTAAACTTTTGTGTTTGCTGTTATTTGTGAATTTTTTCTTCTCTACTCTTGTTTTACTCCTTTTGTATATTTGATGAGAGACCTCTCAGTCTTTTTTAAGTATTTTCTTGTGGAAAAAGTGGTGACTGTTTCCATTATATGATAACCAGACTAGTATAGAGAATTCTTTAGCACAAGCTTTCATTCATGGTTCTTGGGTC
Organism: Panulirus argus; assembly: GCA_038088735.1. Lineage (NCBI taxonomy): Eukaryota > Metazoa > Arthropoda > Malacostraca > Decapoda > Palinuridae > Panulirus > Panulirus argus. The sequence continues at coordinate 15,843 of JAYMFT010417465.1, read as the reverse complement.
TTCAGCACCATTGTTAATATGGTAAGAACCAAAATATATAGGAAAGATTCTTATGTTGCCTTATTTTGAATATAGGGACTACAAGATATATGTATAGGGAGAAATATACTTAGATAATGAAGAACAATTAGTTTTTAAGTGTAAATAGTGTTTGTACAGTAACTCCAGGAATTTATCCCCAAAGCAGATACTCCGCCACCAGCGTATAGTCCAAGTGAAGATATAAAACCCCAGTCCACTGATACGGCAATGGAGACTGTTCCTGTGGGTACTGTTATTAATGCTAACGTTACACCAGTTACATACCAGGTAATATATTGTTTTGTTATTTTTCTCACGTATATATAGTATGGTAAGTCTAGAAAATGTAACATTCTTTTGTTTGTGTCATTATGTTCATGAGGAGAATTAGGTTGGACAGCATTGTTTTGGTTGTATATATGTGTAAACTAGAAGGAAACCAAAGAGGAGTGTTGTCATTATTATTGTGTATTGCTGAGTAGAATGATAATGCCCTTGATATAGTATATAGGTAAAGGTTGCACAGAATTATAAGGGGGATATTAATTTAAAAAACTTGAGTGAAAAACAGAAGTGTGTTTGACTTCTTGGTACTTATACTAGAAAGCAAATGAACTGTAGTTGTTGTTTAGGATTATTTTGTATCCAGTAAGATAAAAGTGCCTAAATTGAGGAACATCTTGTGGGGTGAAAGGCTACTGAGAGCCTTTGAGTTGAATATACCAAGAAATTGTAGAGTGAATTGTTATAAGTAGGGAAACTGCATGCTGGTAACTATTGACAGCATCAAAGAAAGCAAAAGGGGTAGTGAGAAATGATAAAAAGGGAGTAAATGAAGAATCAAGATATGGGTCTACTCTGGGGATTTTAAAGTGGAACCAGACAGGGGCACAAATATTCAACACTTGGTGTCCTTTTTTTGTACATTAACCTGGAAATAAAGACCAGATATGACACCACACTGAAAAAACAAATTATCTAATGCTAAAATTAAATTATAAAGTAATCAGTGAGGAAACCATACTCCCGACCTAAATAGTTTCCATAGGAACACTTTACTAGGTTATGGAATTTTAAGAGTCTTTACTTTATAGGTTATGGAGTTTTAAGTCTTTGCTTTATTGTTTTGTTAGTGCACTAGCATCCAAATTTATGAGATTTTCTGGTACATATTTATGCTGGCTTTCATTTATATGGTTATTTTTTTATTATGGGTCTTGCTATGTTTTTTAATAACTCTTTCAAATGCTATTTTTATACAGTATTTGTTTTATACTTGTAGTACCCTTTCAGGAAGATGTCTTAGGGTAATTATAAATAAATAAAATGCTGTTGAAGAAGCTAATCTTAAGGTTCTACTTTACCTATAGGAATATCATATCCTGATGCAAAGTGTATTTTCAGGAGCCTACTTTTTGGTCAAGTATAGCATATTATGAGCTGAACAACAGAGTTGGTGAAGTCTTTCATGCCCAGACACATTCAGTCATAGTTGATGGCTTCACAGATCCCAGCAACAACTCTGAGAGATTTTGCTTAGGATTACTGTCGAACGTCAATCGCAATTCTACCATTGAAAATACAAGAAGACACATTGGTAAAGGTGGGTAATATGCCTTGGTTTTGCTGGTAAGACAGAATTTTAAAGTGTATGATGTATGATATATGCAAAGCATGAATGTACTGTAGTAATTATAGTTTTTGATCGTTTTTAGTAATGATCTACAAAATACATTATATGGTCTTGATTACCTCTTGGAAACACTTCATTTGGAGCAAAAAATTACTGTCTGATTGTTGAAGTATTTCCTTAAGTTTCTCACACACTGAATTATCCTGCAACTTTGCTTTATTTTTTTTTCTTCCTTAAACTTTTTTAATGACCTATCTTCATTTTTGATTGCCTATATATTTTCATTATGCCCAGTCTGCTGTGAAATTAACCAGCTTCTGCAGTCTTGCTGGAACTGGCTGTTAGAAAGCTGAATTCTGCAGGAAACACCTCATCCTGTATCTACTGGTAGAGGATATGTAGCCAGGCACTTCAAATTTTTTCCATCAATAGTGGTATTAAAGATATGTAATATAAGCATGATGTTTAAAAAGTTTATATTCCTAGGTACTTTATTGTATGAAAGGTGTGAATGATTAACCCATTCTCTGTGGCAGACCTAAAACCTAGAAGACTTTCTTGTGTGTTTGTGTGGATTGGAGGGTCAGGGGGGGGGGGGAATACTTGACAATATTTTCCTCTGATTACGGAAATTTATAAAACATCTTGTATAGTTAGAGTGTGGATGTTGTGAGCAGGGCAGTTGTGTGTATGAGGTACTCCATGGACCCCCTTATATTGTGCGAGGTAAATTTTTTGTAGATGATACGAATAAAAGTTGTGTCCATATTCTCTGAAATACACTGCAAGATATACTTTATCCCTTATAGGAGTTCACCTGTACTACGTTGGTGGGGAAGTATATGCAGAATGTTTGTCTGACTCGGCTATATTTGTTCAGTCTCGTAACTGTAATCACCACCATGGCTTCCACCCATCTACTGTTTGCAAAATCCCACCTGGATGCTCACTTAAGATCTTCAACAACCAGGAGTTTGCCCAACTCCTATCCCAAAGTGTCAATCATGGTTATGAAGCTGTGTTTGACCTCACCAAAATGTGTACAATTAGGTAAGAATTTTAATAAATGTAATACATTATATCAAATCCCTATTTATTAGTTATTTATTATGCTAGCTCATGATAAAGTTATGATAAAACTGTATACATACCTAGAATTAAATTATACGTTGATTTGTTTTCAAATCTTATCGTAGGATTTCTTATATGAAAATTTCTTCCTTTAAAAATTTTGTCAATCATTTTATATGAAATATTGTTTTTAACATATTTTATTATTTTTGATGTCAGGATGTCATTCGTAAAAGGCTGGGGGGCAGAATATCACAGACAGGATGTTACAAGCACCCCATGTTGGATTGAGATACATCTTCATGGTCCTCTGCAGTGGCTGGACAAGGTGCTCACACAGATGGGTGCACCAAATGACCGCATCTCCTCAGTTTCCTGAGTCCTGCTGGTGTCTACTACTAGTGTCCAATCACAACAACATAACTCACGTCTCTTGCTCCACACTTATCCCTCACATTCTAATTGTCGAGTTATTTCATAACCCTACAGCATTTGTACTGTCGTCCCATTTTGTTACATTAAATATACCATTACTATTTAGTCAATTGTGCAGCGAGCTCCATATTTCCTGCATCACACAATGTGATAACAGCCTTATAAATTGGGGGCTTTCAAAGTGAAGTCTCTCATGATTTTGTCCTTATATTGAAACACTGTATGCCATATTTAAAATTATTAACTTCATCTGTGACTTCTAGTCATCACAGTATAATGGAGCACTTTTTGTAAGCACCACTAATTTCTTTTGTTTCTCTGTTGAATACGGTTCTGAAATACTCTATCTTTGACAGTAGTCCAAGATGATCACACAAATTTATGGACAGAGACTGTTCTGCAAGATTTTTCAAATATAGTGGTATGTACAGGTTCATAGTTGGTAGGATCAGAATGCATGTCTCACAGTTGTGAGCTACTGATAGTTTTTAATGGTACTGAAATGCACAAGCTAGAAAGTTTTGAGTACTATTGAGTCTTTTGGTTCAGTGGTATGTGTTTGGTATTTAGTCTGTATATGTTTTCTAAGATAACCTAGTGAATGTTGACACTTGAACATCTAATGGAATGCCTTTAATTTTTTCATGATACACCCATAATCATCATATTGTGTTTTCAGGTTAAGTGTTACATCAGTAAACCAAACGGATATGTACAAATGTTTATCGAATAGTAAACTCGTTCAGGTTTTACATGATGCATTTGGAGGGATGTTGAATTTAGAAAGTGAATTATTGAATGTACTTTCTCTCCTCACTAGTTTATGCGTTGTGCATCATCATAATGATACATAGTATTCAGGGTTAGGTGGTAGAACTGAATTGGTGCTCATAACTGGAAGGGGTTTATTTTTAAAATCTGAGCTCAAATCATTCTTCTTTTCATTACGAAGAAAATAGATGGCCACCTGCTCTGAAGATTAGAATTTCTATTAAAATCATAAATTCTTGCTGCAATCAAGTTAAATATTTAATGGTTTTGGTGAATTGATGTTTAGTGGTGAAGACTATTAATATTTTAAAGATTTTATTGCACCCACTCAATTTGGCTGTAGGTGAACAGTGTAGAGTAATGGGTAAGATCACAATTTTCCAAGTTTGGCATGAATTAAAACATAACATAATTCTAATATAAAAATCGTAGCCAGTTTTGGTAAAGACTGGCCCACCAATTGGGTAGATTGGTAAGAAGGAATGTTCAGTATGTTATGATTTTTTAACCTTGAAAGGCATTATATTTGTCCTATGACGTTTCCTGCTTTCAGAGTACTAAACAATATTATCAAAAGAACTTACTAAACAAGGTGTTTATGTGAGGCATTAAATGGAAAGGTTAATTGTTACCTTTCTTTATTATTGTAATATCTGGACAGTATATGAGCAGCCATCTGTTCCATAAATTTGGTTTTGTTTTCCTGTTAAAATTTCACTATCAGGAAAAATTTGTTTTCCAGTGTGCATCAGATTATACTCAGAGTACTGATGAAAGATGTGGGTTTTTAAGATTAAATCAGTACATATAGTTAGATATTTATACTTGTTTAAATAGTATTTAAGAAGTCAGATTTGTTAGGGAACTTGAAAGCTCATTATGAATATGTAGGGAGGTACCTGGAATATTCATGAAACTCTGACTGCTGATTTATGGTTGCAAATTTCTGTATGTTTGTAAATATGAATTGCACATCACAAGTGGCAGTGCTATTTTCACACTAGTTAGTGTGTGATTATTATGGTTTTTTAATACCGTCCAGAGCTGTAAAATCATGGAATAACATAAACAACATAATATGGCATAACAAACTGCAAGTATATCAGAGACATTGAGAACAGTCCCTCCTTTGTTAAGGACTGGTAAAGTATGGTAATTGCTGATTTGTTTGTATTGTATGTTGACCATTGTCTTTTCATAATTTCCTTGATAAAACCCCTGATGGGAAAAAATGAAATATTTTTATATACTTTTAGGTAATTTTTGAAGGGGTACTATCTTGCACTGTTTTGTAAAATGGAGTTTTCGGATATGTTAAACTCATGGTAGAATTACTTACAAGCAACTCTTTTCTTTTTTTTTTTTTAGAGTGGTTTGTGCAAAGTAAATATGAACCTAATGAATCCATACTGCAGAAGTCTAAAGCACTCGGGTAGAGCTATCAGGTCATACACAACTTTAGTTTTAGTTTCTTAGCCATTAAAGTCAGGATAAAACTGACTGTGATATGACATAATTTACTTAGCTGATTAATATTTGTATCTTTGATAGCAAGACCCACAAGTTTGTGACAAAGAACAATGTAACTAGAGATGATAAAGTTCCTTAGTAACCATGAACATACTTAAATGTCAACTAAACTTGATAAGGACACCACAGTCCTTTACATTAACATTAGGTATGTACTCATAGAGAAAAAACCTCTTCCTGTTGTGAATTCAAAACTTTGAAGAAATTATGATAAAAGCTGTTTTCCAAATTTCATTTAATATTTTTCAAATTCTGAATAATTTTGGAAGAGTGTAGAGTAGGTGACTATATAACACAAACCAATTTTAATATTTTGTTGAAAATAATATATAAAGTGTCAGGGGTATTATCAGTGCACTAAAGGCTGAATTCAGAAGTTTCATCTTGCCCTGGTAAATGTCAGATTTGAAAACTAGGAATAAAGTAATTTCTTTGACATAGACTGATTACTCATACAAATGGTGGAATCTTACCTTAAAATAAAAACAGTGTTAAATATTGCACAGTTGAAAGGCAAATTAATTTTGAATACAGCCTCGTGATTCTTTGCAGTTTTGCTTCATGCATTTTTGTGATACTTGACCAAATACAATATATGGAGCCAACAGTTTAGACTAATAGTGAAAGGGACAATTAGTGCCTGCATGAGTATATTAAAGGGGACACTATAGTGCAAGGTGACATTTTTTGTTTGCAGTTGATGAGGCCATTTTTTTTTATTATTCATGGTGTGCATAGAACTGGACACTCCAGTGAGAGGATTGGCAAATGCTATTGATCAGGATATGCACAGAGCTTAATACTTAAGTTGCTGAGACAAGGTAGGATTGCAGGTTTAAATTTATGTAGATTTGGTGAGAATTAGACACCACTTGATGAGAATGGTTAGATTGGCAGGGTGTTATTCATCATGTGAGGCAGAACTGGGCACTTTTATTTCCAGGCCTCAGGCAAAAATGTTCTAATTGAGATTCCCAGTTCTTGATTGTGAGAAATGGAAGGAAGATATTAGCCTAATGAAGGAATGAATATTACCATCATTATTATTATTGACAGTACAGTATTTAAGTTTACATTTGCAGTTTATATTAACTGCAATTGAATTAGCAGGCCTGGTAACTTTGCCTTACTCATTAATGCTTTACCCACTAAAGCTGTTAAGAAATTTATCCTGCATTTGAGTTTGATATCTTGCCTTATGTGATGTATCCTTTGATATAGTTGTGGAAGCTCTTCTTTCCCCTTGGCTTGGTTGCAATTAAGGTGTTGTATTACCTTTTTGCCCAGTCAGGTTCTTGAACACAGACCATAGACTTACAATCATACAACTGCCTGACCAGTTTGGCATATACTTGTCCGGGCCTTATTTGAACAAAATGAGAAATATCAAAATGGCTTAGACAGATATATATACAAAGTGTGCTGGACCATTCAGTGCATGAAATATAGGCCTATGTCATTGCCAACAACAGCCTGATTGAGTAGAGTAGCAATATGGTTAACTCGGACCAAGCTGTGGGGTAAAATAGCTTCCAAAACTACCATGATGTAACTAAGGTAAAGTATCAGGTTTTATAACAAACATTGAATTTCGTTAATTAATTTCAAGAAATACAGCAGATTACATGATTAAAAAAATTTTCTTTTACAATTCTCGGAAAAATCCTCTTATTTGTGGGTAAAGCCTATATCTGCATTAAGACAACCCTCAGTTGATGCAACCATCTCATCACTGTTCCCAGAGGCATTTGAAATATTCCATCAGTGGCTATGTTGTTGTGAAAATGTGTGAATGCATTAGGTAGGACCAATGTAGGTGTTAGATGGGCAATGAATGAATAAATGTACATGGCTACTCATGGCCGTTTGTTCCAAGGTAGCATAGGTGGTTAAGTTGTGCCTATGTCCTGTAAACCTTAACAGGATATCATAACAATTATAAGGTTAAAGATGGTGGATTTTGTAAATAACTAGATCTCTGCTCTGTTCCAAAGCTTTGTAACCTACTGCGAAGGTTACATTTGGGGTTAGTATTGGGAAGAAGTTGGTCATATTTATGAATAAACTGATTTTGTATTATGTATTATTCATTAATGTTAGATATTGTATGAATTTCATGTAAAATATAGTTATTACCATATGACGAATTGTCTAAGAGTTAATTTTTTTAAAGGAAATGAAGAGCATTTAGTTTTATTTTGTGCTATACCTAGTTTGCCTGATAACTTTTTTATATTTCATAATTTGATGAAATTATACAGTATGAACCAATAAAGTAACACAAATAGAATGTGGTGAGGATGTAATGCAGATGGTAAAGTTATAGGAGAGGTAATGTGAAGAATGGGTAAAATGGTTTGTATGTAGCAAGTGATATTACATTGTGTTCACTTCCTAGACAGCCTCCTGTTGCATTGATTTATACTGTATATTTATACTCATAGTTTGTATAAAATCAGTCCAGATTACTGGTCACTTGATATAGAGTATTAATTGTAATGCACTGGGTAAACTCCTTGCTGTACAGTATAGTATTGGTGTTAGTTATTCAATTTTATCTACTTGAATAAAATCAGGAGAGGGTCATCTAATTGTAAATTAATTATTGGTCAGATTAATATTTAAAAATTTTTTATCAACTAGATGTCATTGAGAATTTTTCATTATTTATTGATTATATTTTATATGCTGGAGACTGTTCTCTGACAGCATGTTTGTCAAACGTTGAATTATTCAGTGAAAATTTGGACCATTATGCTTGAATGTGATATGTTACTTTATTTTTTTAAGGTTTTACTTAATCATGTCGTGTAGAGCCAAGCTACCTAGTTGTGCAATAAGTGTTGCCATAATTTTGAATACTGTTGTAACAGACCAGTGAATGGTAAAATATTTTCATTTCATGCAGTTGTCATTGTGTGATGTAATTGTAAGGAAATAAAATCATGTTTCTAGAGTATTTTCTTGACTTAAACCATTTAAATGAGACCTACTTACAAATGTAAATCAGCCTTGGAAAGTAATATTTTCACATTACACAGTGGGGTGTGTAAACATTAGTTTTGCTTTTATCGTATTTACTTTTTACTTCTTGTACCTCTCTATCCTATATGTTAAACGACACTGCAGTAGGGTAGCTATCTATCAAATTTATCTGTGGTTCCTGTTTCCTTTGAGAACTCCCTCAATGGGGTGGCCACAGCAAGTCTCCTTAAATGTTAAACTCCAGTGCCACTTCTTAGCCTATAGTGCCTTACCTTTAACAGGCCACTGGTAGAGGTTAACTCTAGCACAGTGCTTCCAGAGGCTCCTTCCAAATGTTACAACCTACTGCTTCTACCTTATGCTCCTATCTACTACTACTACTAAAGCTCCTGTCTTAATGTTCCTACTTACTACTACTGTCTATTGCTCCGGACATTTTGTGAAGAGGCAGGGCTAGCACAAAGTGCTCACTACAGGAAAATCCAGCGTTGCAAATGATGAGTTCTGTAATTTAAGTGTTGTAATGTTATTTGTGACAGAGATTTTGTATGTTTCTGGACAGAATATAACCTGTCCACGTGTGGGTGAGGCAGAAAGAAAAGACAGGTACCTTAATCAAACAAGTGCAACCTGACAACCACTGAAGCGCTGGCTCACTATGCAGCCATCACTAACCCTCTCAATATCCAGAAGGGCAGTACCAGTAATATACCTCCCTGTTCAGTGGCTGCACACCAACTAGAGTAGCCACCCATACAAACATGAGTCACACTTTCCTGTCTACACTCTGGATATAGACCCATCTCTACAACACTGCAAACACAGTTTCACCATGTACAAAGACCCTTCTGCCTTACATACATGTGGGTTACTAGCATTCAGTACACAGACATACACACTATCTAGCTTACAAATAGCACTTAACAACATATAACTATATGAAGCTTAATTTCTTGACTTTTCCTGCACTGAGTGCCAAGTGCTAGCCTTTCTAATGGGATGGTTTCTGCATAGAGTGTCATTCTTTGGGGCTGAAATGAAAGTGTAGTGCTGGTATATACATTAAAATTCTCACAGTAAGTGCCTAAACTAATAAAATACTTGTCTAACCAAGTTTCTGAAAAGAAAAATTGCATCCAATATCATAAAATACTTCAATATTTCCCACCTCTTTATATATCTAAATGACTTACATTAGTAGCCTAATGAGGTCTCCTCTATTGCCAGGCAGGTACTGGAAAAGATTCTGTTCTCAGTACCACAGTGCAGTATGTTAAATGTTACCTGCTTCATTGCTACCAATAACTGTGTTGCAGACATTGTTCCAGGGAATGTTAATTTATCCTTCTTTGTTGATGAACTGGACATCATCATTATCTTAAGTTGCTACGAAACATCTGAAAGCTGCTGATGAAAAGATTACTGACTGAGTAGATAAGTAATTTTAACTTCAAAGAAAAAACATTATACAAGACTAAGTAAAAGATCAGCAGATTCACATCTGCAGTAATAATGAAAAGGATTCTCATTCCACATAAACTGAAGGCAAACTATTTGGGTATGATTTTTAACAGAAGGTTGACATGGGCTCCTCATATTAAAAAACATATAAAGCAAGTCACTAAATTTTAAGGCAGCATTTCATTACTGGGGAGCAAATAGGAAAACCATGCTGAGGTTTGATGACTCATTATGCAACTCAAAACTGGACTGTGGTGGCCAGGTACTATATATTTGTCAGCAACTGTTACCATCCTGTAAATGGTTGACACACTACATAATCCTGGTATAGGGAACTCCCTTTTATTTGTGACCCAGTTAATCAGAAAACCCAAAACAACAGCACAAATAGTATTTACATACATCTTCCTATAATTTTCATTTAAGGTTTAAGACTAGCATCCTTACAACACTGTCACAACTACTACTGCTCCAGAAATATTTAACTTTGCCATGACACATTGATTTTTACCTCCATACACTCTTTAGCATGCCAAGAACTCTTGTCCACTTCTGCCTCATTTTGTAGCCCTTTTTATCCCAGCTGTTCCTATGCCACTCCCATGTTCCCAAATCACACCTGTCCCTCTAGGTTCTAACCACTTAAACTCATACTCACCAACACTCCACTTCTGTTTCACCTCTTAGTTAGTTGCACCTCATTTTCGTACTTTCAACTACATACTCGCACATTTTGTCACCAGACTGAAGTTTATGAATTCTAATTCATGTCACACGGGCTGTGTCAATTGCACACACCAACTACTACTTTACCTCCCATGTCTCAACACCTCACCCATATGGACCTCCATGGTGTAGCGGTTAGTGTCTCTGACCATGACGCATTCACGGGCCGCCCAGGGTCGAGCGCATAGGTTCGAATCCTGGATGCGGCAGTCGGTCCACAGTCAACCCAGCTGTTCATCCACCCCCAGGGACTGGTCGATAAAATGGGTACCTGGCTCAGGCCAGGGTATATACATATATAGCGTTAATGGGATGGCCTTGATTAGGGCCTCAGCTGCCCGTGCCGTTTCAGCTAACATAAAAGTAAGCTAACTTAGTATCGGTAAAGTAAGCTAACCTATCAGTCTTTTCCGCTGCCACATTCGAACGATGCTGAATAATGCACTATTTTCCTTCAGTGTTAAGATGATTTTCAAGAAATGAAAGAGAAAAGCTTACGAAAGTGATGCTCCATGTGGTTGTTACCTACTCTCTTTGCTTAAATCATAATAGATGTGTTCTACTAATGTAGGCCTTCTAACAGTGATGGCATTAATCAGAACTGCGTTCCACCGTTAAGGTTAGAATATTTTTTTTCTTCTACGTTTGAGGTTCCAGCCACGGACCAAAGTCCACGTGAAGGCTGGGCCTTAATTGAAACATAGAGAGGTCAGTGAAAGGGAAAAAGAAGAGACAAGGGGAAAGTATTTACGAATTTTGGAGGAAGTGAAAGACCTATCTTTTACATGTGAGAGGTCATAATTATTAGGAAAGACATGAAAGGGTTGAGAGTTCCAAAGCCTCGAGGTGTAAGGAAAGAAACGCTTACCAAAACAGCCCACCCTTGAGTTGCTGACGGCCGCACAGTAAACATCTGACACAGTAGCTTGCCGAGTATTGCGTGGTCTAGCTTGTGGTGTAGGCACACGAGCAGCCACCTCCGGGAGCAAATACCAAAATAATACCTATAGAAGAGGGAAAGTGAACCAACATTGCGGCGTAGAGCAAGCAGGTCAAGTTTTGAAGTTAGCCTGGAAAAGTTTGTAAGTCGGACCGCTAGATGTGAGAGCAGTACTCCGTACAGGGAAAGATCAGTCCTTTGTATAAACGAAACAGATGTTCGGAAGAAAAGAAATGTCGACATCTAAACAGGACTTCCACTTTCTTAGAGGCAGACTTAGCTATTTCCGCAATGTAGGGTTTCCAAAATAGAGTGGATGTTACAGTAATACCAAGTATGTTGAATGAGTCAAGAGGTGGAATTACAGAACCATCAAAGACGAGAGGAAACTTGTGAGGAACTTTCAATTGAGAGATGGATAGAAACTGGGTCTTGTAAGCATTAAACAACTAGATTTCTTCTACCCCATTTTTGAGATATCCTGTCCGAGTTTGTTTAGGAGTAGCGAAATTCCTTTTTACTTATTTCGTGCCAAGAATATGAAGGGGAATAAAGAAGCTTGAAGTTGGTACTCAGCAAGGTGTACTAACCCCCACTTTACTTGATATCTAAATTAATCCCGTCAAATTAGTACCCAGGAATCTAAATTAATCCCGTCAAGTTAATTCCCAGGAACACCTAACACCATCTACTTAAGTGTAGGGACGACATCTCGATCACCTCTGGTTATATCGGTGCATTTAATCTACTCATCTATATTAAGTATTTACATATTAATATTGAGAAAATAAGCATCCAACGTAAACGCTCCTCCAGTGGTGGTCGTTAGGAACGTTCAGCTGAACAGTGTATCTCACATCAATTATGTAATGAGATTTCACTCTGCGATACAACGCTAATGTCATAATAGTTATACTGATATATCTTGCATTTATATTCATTCTTTTATCGAATATCCTGCTGCTGTGCTCAATTCTAGTTCTTATAGAGAGTAGAATGAAGCTATGAAAATTATTCCAAGCAGTCCCAGAACAACTAAGATGATAAGATATGACAACTTGGTCGTTTCAGTATCAAAGACAAGAATCTTCCAGACTTTCCTCTCTAGAGGGAGGCATTACTCTTACAAACTGTTACCGAGCTCAAAACATCTGGCATTTATGAACTTTGTCACGTGATGCAGCTGCTGTGGTGTCCTGAACCATGGGAGGTAAATCTCTTTGATATTTATGTTTCCTCTTTACCCTCTGAGCGTCAAGATTGCAACCTAAGTTCAGGTTGTGAGTGTGATATGACGTCTGTAGTCACCGTGACACCAGCACTACTGAAAAATTCTCTCGCATGTCATATACACACTCCATCGTGCTAATGGAAGTAGCGCAGTGTTGTAATTGTCGGTTCGTATACAGATAGAATGGGGAGTCAAAATCAACAACCCTTCAGACTGAACTATTTGTTTTTCTCTGTGCCTTGAAAGTAGTAAATGTATCTAAGAAAGATAAAGTGATAGTAAGTGATTCTTCATAAACAGCATTAAACTCTTTTCGACATGACTAATATTCAAAGGAATACTAAGGAATTCAACAGCAACAGACCATTAGGTCCTTTCGAGGCTGTTTGTAAGAGAAAGATATCAGTGACTCAGATTAGTGTGGTAAAAGTTAGAAAGCATACAGATAATTCAAAGAGAATAACCTGCAAATTGTGATTATGACTAAATCTAAGTGATTCTTCATAAACAACTTTAAATTCCATGCGACATGACTAATATGCTGTTCTTAGGAGCACAGCACATTTATAACAGTTATTCATGAGGCAACTATACGTATGCTTTGGACTCCCTTTGAGCTTAGACTGTGGATACACGAGAAAATAGTTTAGAAACTCCAGAGTGAGCTTAAAAGAAAGTATTCCTAAGATGAATGAAATTGACATTGGTCGATCCATCGACCATTAAAATATTCTAAAGAACTTCAGAGATATGACTCATCAAGGAGGATCTGTAGAAACAACCTTGATGATGTGGCTCGGCTCATGCTGGTCTATAGATAACCATGAAGTTTGGTCCTCATGTTGGTCTATAGATAACCATGAAGTTTGGTCCTCATGTTGATATTAACTAGACCAAATGTAAACTTTACCATCAGGACTACCCTCGCACCTTTCAACGCTGTATTTGACTAATGTAAAATCACTCAGTTTAGAGGTAATTCTTGCCATATATTAAAATTTACCAGTATGTGTAAGTATTTTGTCCATTTTTTTTTTATCCCAGGTATTTAAGGAGTATCATGACTCTGTCTTCTGTGAATATACATTTCATTCATCATGTAACTGTATAAAGTTCTTCCATGTTGACCCAGTTTTGGGGACTATTGTGCGTCTGTATGGATTACCGTTCACATATCTATTTTATCTCTTCGTCCACCTCTCTTAACAATAGCGTAATCAGAAGCCTTCCATCTCACTAATTTTCTGAGCATTACCTTTCTCCAGCGATCCCTTTCTGTTTGCAACAATGTTCGCTTTCCATGTTCTGGCCATTGCTCTCTCATGAGTTGTCTGCACGTGTCCCTGCCGTCAACGCATTTGGACCCGTGGCACACGTCTGGCTACTCCTTACCTAAGTTCGAGTGTGAAGACCGGCCACATAAGGATTGCCGTTATGATACCTCCTTCTACTCGAATAACGAAGTTATGAATTACTCATCCTTTTTTCATCTGTCCCTCTTCCTATAACCTTTCTGCCTTTGAAATTCAGGTCTACGGACATCTGAGGGGCACTGATTAATTTTTTCAGTTTTCTTTTTTGTTTTACCTGAGGTGGCCACCATGCCCTTGCCATGTAGGTTACTATAAAAACAAATCCTCTTTTGCACCACCTCCTACAGGATGGGTATAAGTCCGAAAAAAAAAAAGCTTTTTGTGGCAGTTAAAATAAATTATTCGATCATGCCCATTGGTTGCATGGCATACCCGTCTCTGCATAGGGTGATAAGTTAATGGCTAGTCATAAACTTAATTTATCTCATATACGATTACATGTAATTTTAAAACGAAATGAAGTTGTGTATCATCCTCATGCAGTTAAGAACTATTTTTTTTTTTCATGGGCCTTGTTCACTATACATAACCGTAACTTTTAACGCTACACGCTTGCCGTTGTTGACAGCAGGGTAGATGTTCGAAGCGGTGTTCCCTTGTATGGAAGAGGGGCTATTATCTACTTTGTTTACTTCATTTTGTACACTTTCTGCTCAAGCCCAGCCCTTAGGCAAAATCTCATCGTATGTTCTCACTCTTTTGTTATACGTAGTGAGCACTACGTCAGCCTTTCGTTATGGCAAAGTCTTTCCATAGGTAAAGTCTTTCCATAGGTACTTGTCAGCAGGTATTGACCAGACGCAAACTTTGCAGACAGCCAATCTCCCCACCCCTACCCTGACCTTCTGGATGGGCCTAGAGTCATGGATTGACTGGAATCTCCATCTTTCTATTCCTTTATCATGCAAAATTAGCAATATAAAGTGTGGATTGTTTAGGAGCATTGTTGAAGACTGAAAAGTAATATGTATGAGTGAGATTTTCCTGTCACCGTTTTCATTACAAAACAGAACTGCTGTGATCCAGTTACAACAAACACCTTATCTGAAATTGCACACACACATTACAGGATGCATATCACGGGATTCTTCTCCAAATAGGTCGAGGTGACCAGCGGAGTGACACAGCGTTCTGTTGTGGGACCTTTAATCTTCTTGATTTATGTAAATGAGTCGCCTGATAGTATGGACTTCCACCTGAGTATGTTTGCCGATGATGCAACTGTCTTGAGAGAAGTGAAATAATAGGAGGATTGCGCCAGCTTACTTAGAATTACTTCAAAGTTGGTATGATACATATTTGATGGAATTCAGTCCAAGCAAATGGTAGTAATGAGGATGGGACATTATGAAAGAAGGTCATAGTATGATTATTATCTAGCAGGAAATTAGTTTCAGGATAGTGTGTGTGCGTCCCATATTATGAGAATATTTATGGAGACATACTGTCAACTGGCAGATGTCGGACAAGTATTCAAGTATGTGGAAAAAAGAAATATATATGGAAGTCCGTGGTATAGTCATTAGCATCCCTGACCGTGTAGCATTCACGGGCCGCCTGGGGTCGAGCCCATAGGTTCGAGTCCTGGTTGCTGCAATTAGTCCTCAGTCAACCCGGCAGTTTATTTTGATAAAATGGGTACCTAGCTCAGGCTAAGGTATATATA
>JAYMFT010417454.1:0-17847 GCA_038088735.1 Panulirus argus | reverse complement strand
ATGCTGGGCTGACAGATGCACCAGGGATGCTGGGCTGACAGATGCACCAGGGATGCTGGGCTGACAGATGCACCAGGAATGCTGGGCTGACAGATGCACCAGGGATGCTGGGCTGACAGATGCACCAGGGATGTTGGGCGGACAGATGCACCAGGGATGCTGGGCTAACAGATGCACCAGGGAATGTGGGCTGACAGATGCACCAGAGATGCTGGGCTGACAGATACAGGGATGCTGGATTGACAGATACAGTAGGAATGCTGGGCTGACAGATGCACCAGGGATGCTGGGCTTACAGATGCACCAGGGATTCCTGCCTGACAGATGCGCCAGGAATGCTGGGCTGACAGATGCACCAGGGATGCTGGGCTGACAGGTGCACCATGGGTGGTGCATGGGGCCTTCAGATGCACGACTGGCAGGGTAGTGGTGGACGCACTGCCTCACCGTCCCATAAACAGGAACCAGTCCGCCTCTCTCGCTTGATCATTCCTCTTTACGCTTGACAGATGACGTATTCCGCTCTCCTCCCTCTCACCCTCCAATTGTCTCAAGTGTATCCTCCCTACAGCAACATCTCTTATTCATATTACTTCTCGTCTTTGCTACGTCTCATTATCCTACCCAATCTGTTTCTCTGTCATTCTCCTCATTCTTTCACATACATTGCTTTCTGTAAGACATCTGTTTGTTTTTCTTCTCTTTTTTCATCAAGTTTCATAATGTCTCTCTATCTCTTTCCTCCCTTCTTTCTTCCGCCGTTCTCCTACCTCTTTTGTTACATTCCCCTTGCCTCTGTCTCATCCTTTGAACTATCCTTCATCTTCCTAACTCCCGTTTTCTCCTGAAGTTTTCCTGTTCTTATTTAAGAAACATTTTTTACTTGGAAATCCTTGTCTAACTCGTGCTGTGACGTTCTGTCTTTTACTTCCTCACATTATTAATAGTTCATCTGTCGCTGATTTTTGTTCATCGTACTTCCTTACTTTTTCCCTTACGGGCTGCTTCGTGCACCTTCTGACGCTTCCCCATCTTTACATGATTCAGGTCTCGTCTGGTGTTGTGGTCCTCCTCACGGGAGCCCCTGTCCTCCTGGCTCAGTCTCGTCTCATATTCTACAGCCACCCAAGGTAACGCCTGCCGCAGGACCCGCCCTACTGACATCGGCCCTCTCGTCAGCACATCTGGCTGACGCTCCTCAGGGGTTCTCCCTTTCATGTAAGTTAAATATTAATTTCAATTAGTTCGTAAGTACGTATCAGTCATGGGTATCGTCTCAGTATGATTACTTTCCGACGCACAGAATCGAGAATCATTCCAATGTGGATGAGATTTCGACCTTCCGACCGCTCGCCGGAGTGTTATGAAAAATTATGCACCTGACGTCCTTAGTGCGGCGTCCTCACGGGCGACGTGTGGTGGGATGCAGGGTCGTGTTTGGCTGTACACGGAGTACTGCTGGGGCGCTACACGCAGCAGTGCGACGCGGAGCAGTACTGGGGCGCTACATGTAATAATAGCTCTGGCTGTTGCGTCGGTGCTCCGTACGTAGCAAGTGCCGGTGCAAGTCTGCTGGCATTCCTCTCGTTACATCACTTCTGAAGCTTTTACTAAGTTTATTTCACTCTACTTTCCCGACAGTTCGCCTGGTAATTTCAGTTTTCCCTTACTTCATTCGCCTTTCAGTCTGCACTTCAGCTCCCTCTGTCCTCTCCACCAGAAAAATAAAGAACTTACCTCCCACATCCCCTCGCCCTTTCTTAGTACCTTCAAGACTTTCCTCCAAGGCGCTTCCACGTCCCCTTCCATTCGCCCTTCGTGGTAACGGATCTTGCGAGAGTTGCAGTACGAGTCACGCCACCAGCGGAGACTAAACAGCTCATGTGAACGGTCTGTGGTAAGGGGAACCTAGCACCAATATCCTCTTCCTTCCCCCCTCCTCCCCCCCCCCTTCCCCACTACCTGTCTCCCTCTCCCGTTGGTTTGGCCAGTGTAACGGCTGCCCCGCTGCCACCTTCGTCAGCTGAGGACACCACCAAGTAGGTGTCATCGAGTGGTTATGCCTGGGGCTTAGCCAGCGTAGCCTTACTACTGCCGCTGCTTCACCTCAAGGTGACTGACACCCAAGTTGAAGACCTTCCAATCACTCTGTACAGTGTTGAGGTCACAGGCTCAGCAGCACACATACTCCAGCCTTACTTTCATATGAAAGAACCTCTACAGGATAAGCACAGTAATTTTTTATCTTTGAAGGATTGAAACAATGAATTCTAAAGTATGAACAAATGTACTGTAAAGCCATTTTCCCTTCATATTCGCACCTTGACGGGGAGGCACATAATGGAACAGCAAGCAAAGAGACAGTCCATGAGGGGGAGAGAGAGAAAAAAAAATGAGGATGAGTCAGGGTAGACCAATGAGGAGGAAGAAGATACTAGGAGGGGAGAAAGGTAAGGAGGAGCAGAGATGAAATGAGAGAACAGCAGCAGCAGCAACAACAGGCAAGAAGAGGAACCAGGTAACACTGCGGGTGAGACAAAACAAGACGAAAAGTGAGAGACAAGCGATAGGGAGGATAAGAGAAGACGGACAGTAAAGTAGAGAGACTGAGTAGCAGGTAGAAGGGTATAGGAACACGGCAGAAGGGTGAGAGACGTAGGGGGAAGGAGAGAGGAAGAAAGGGAGGGTACAAAAGTTGTGGGAGAGGAGCAGGGTGGGCCGCTCGGATGAATGAACGGAGCACGAGGCCCAGGTCACCGCTGACGTGGGTGGGACATGCGGAAGCGGCAACACAAAAATACTTTCTCTCGGTAACCGGTTCGTTGCATTGCTGTGTCTCCATCACCATCAACCTTAGCTTCAACACATACACCTATTCTCATGCCTTTGCCTTACCCCGAGCCTCTCAGTTGCAGCAGTTAAAGGGATGAATATGATGTGTTGTCAACATTGCTGCGCCCGAGGGGCCCAGCTGATGCTGAAGTGCTCACTATTCCTGGTTCACCAGGGGCAATACACTCTCTCACCTACACACACTCACATTGTTTACATGTCCTCCAGCCCTCGGGTGTCGCCTGTGCTGGCACTCACGGCACCTCCCATTACAGCTAGTAATCCAAACGTCTACGTATGGGGTTGCAGAGCACTGGCAGCGTTTGCTCTACGTGAGGCGACTGCCGAGAGCTGGAGTGCCGTGGCCAATGACACCGAGGCTTTGAACCCTGGCTCTCTTCTCCACCACAACCGTGGCGCTCCTCTCCACCATAACCCCGGCTCTCCTATCTACCGCAAACATGCCTTTAATCTCCATCACAACCCTGGCTCTCCTGTGCAGTACAACCCTAGCTTCTCTTTCCACCAGAACCCTGTCTCTCTCTTCCACTACAATCCTGGCTGCCTTCTCTGCCAAAATCCTGGTTCTCCTTTCCACCACAAATCTGCTTCTACTCCACCACAACCCAGATTGAGTCCTCGACGACACTGGCGATTTCAACGCTGACAGAACAAGCAATCTAGTGTTACGGTATCGTTGCTGGGGCCACCGTTACGTACGCGGCCAACGCTCGTACGTAAACATGAACCGATGTCTTTATTAAGATAGCAAGAATGTAAGTTCGAGATAAGAGGAGTATTATTCACTGATAAGGAAACCAGCGATGAAATGATAAGAGAGATTAAAGTACTGCAGTGGTGAGAGGGGGTCTGCATGGGTGGGTGAGTGTGGAGGAGAGTATTGACCTTGAGTGACACTTACCGCCCCTGTAGACGCCTCCGTCTGTGATGCCAATGAGTCGTGCATCCACTTGGTCGGTGCGGCCCTCTGCTCTCTCCTTTTGCAGCTTCTCTTCCTGCTGTAGGCGCTGAAAAAGACGCACAGCGTCTGGGAGGCTGAGTGGTTGCGGCGCTCCCTCCCCCAGGTTGTTCTCATCCACAACGTCGCCATCTGGAAAGTGTGGGAGGAGCCCGAGGGAGGGGGCGGCCAGCAAGGACAGCAGGGACAGGGCGAGGCGGAACTGCAGAAGCGACGAGGGAGTGTGTGGCGCCATGGCTCGGCAGGGACTGGCGGCGCTGCGCCATCAGTATACACCTGTGGGATCGAGGGGATCCAGAGCGAAACTCATGGTAAATGGAGCGTGTAGCGGCGGGTGGTGCGGTAACTAGATGCTGATGTGGTGGCGACGAAGGCAGACGAGTCTGCAGGAACCACCGTCAGGCAGGTAGTGGTGAGAGCGAGTGAGAGGACTAGTGAGAGGCCTAGTGGACGACGCTCAGTAAACGTCGGTGGGGTCGAGGCCCTTACGCTCCATGGCAGCTCAGATGACGATGACGGCCGGCTTGAAGCACAGTATGCGGAACACGAGCACCAAGAGGTCCCACACGACCATTGCTGGGCGGCCACTGAGCCACCAACGTCTCGCGCGCCCTATATGAATGTGGAGGCCGGGGGGGCGGAGCCTATGACGAGCCCTCCCCGGTCATGGGGGCGGAGCTATCTGCCGGCCACGCCCCTCCACCCCCCCTCCCCTCTCTACGTTTCATGCCTCTCTCTTACCCCATCCTTGTTCCAGGCGACATTACGATAATCCAGGATGGCATAAGTAAACAGCGGTGCAGATAAAGATTGTTGACAATCCTTCTGAAGTGACATTTGATGGTGGAGCCGAGGGTGGCACAAGACCTGCCGGGCCTGGCTGGTCTGGGCGGGGTGGTGATGGGCCGCCTGACCCGGGCTCCTCCCCCGCCCTCCCCACCTCCCCTCCCCTTTCTCCTGCCCCACCGCAACCCTCCCCCTGCTTCCCGCTACCCTCACCATGCTGGTTGATGCTGTTGTTTTCCTGATTGTTGGTAGAGTGGGATGGTTGTTGGTAGAGTGGGATGGTTGTTGTTGGTAGAGTGGGATGGCTATTAGTGATAGTGATACTGCTGTTCTCTCTCTCACGTATTAACACACCAGGTAGAAACAAACAGCATTCATGAGCTTTCACCACAGTCATAGTGTTAAACAAGAGTGTGTGCCCGACATAGCACGCTGACCACCACCCACACAGTCTCCCCACATACTCTCCCCACAGCTGCTTCCTAATGTTACTGGAACGTTCCTTACCATCCTCATCAGCGCTGTAGTGTAGAGTCGTCATTCCCTCACACACACACACACACACACACACAGCAGTATGCATCTTCCACGTCCACACACAACACCCACGCCCACACAGTGAATCCACATCAAGACACATCCTTCAGGCCACACCCACGCCCCCACACACGTAGGCCACACGCCACACCCACGCCCCCACACAGTGCTCATACCCACTTAGACTACCCACAGCTCATCACAAGATATTTGATATTCCATACAACTTGGACGCCAGCGTACGGCCAGTATCCCTCGCAGCACTCACTCCCAGCAGGCGCCTCCTCTCCCTCCACCCACCACCCCCTTCCCACGCCCTCGAGCACCACCCACGCCCACTCAGCGTACCATCTGTATCGCAACCCTTACGCCCAGGCTCAGCACCCACACAAACACATGATACCACCCTGACCCATGCCCAGAACCCACACCACACACAGCACCCATATCACAACACCCACGTCATAATAACATCCACGCCATCATACAGCACCCAAGTCACAACAACACACACGCCATCTCACAACACCCACGTCATTAGACAACACCCCATTTCCAGACAAGATCATATCACCATACAAAACCATGCCATCAGCCAACCCCCATGCATCACACAACGCCAAGTCACCACTCAACATTACTTGGTATAAAACCTACGCCTTCACAAGACATCGTCACCACAAATGAGTGACGGACGTAGGCTAGGGTGTGTGTGTGTGTGTGTGTATGTGTGCATACATACATACATACATAGGAGTAAGAAAGTAGTACCTACGTAAAAGGTTAACAAAAGGGACAACGCGAGTGTAAAACTCTTCACCCCGTAACACACAAATAGTAACCACACAACACCCTCGTCACCACACAACATTCACGCCATTATGTAACACCCACGTCAACACACATCACCCGCCAAATCACAAAACACCCACGTCAACTACCTACCACATGTAGCCTGATGCAGCCACTTTAATTTTGTAAACGCCAATTGGAAACTGAAGGTTAAGCATTTTTGTCCAGGTCTGGGAGCGGCATTGGAACTACTTGTCGGCGAGACAGCAGTTGGAAAGGGGTAAAGAAACTCCGCAAGAACCCCCACCGGTGTTTCCTGCTTCTCAGCTGGCGACGAGCTTCCTCGCGTAGATGAGCCATACCCGCGAAGGGTGTGTAGAACAGGCACCGTTGACGCAGGGGTCCAGACTCTGCTCTAGTTAGTCTGGGCGTTTACCCCTTGCGGTGTGCATTTATCTCCCTTTTGGCTAAAGCCCTCGGGTATGACTTTTGACCCAGTTTGACCCCCAAGTATTTATGCTTAATTTTGCAAATGATGCCACAGGGTAGGCCCTTGGTGTATGGTGCTGGGATCAGTGTCAGTGGACCCACCTCAAGTACCAGCCACGAAGGGCACCCGTGCCTTCTCACTGGAGGGCTTGCTGGCTACCAAGGAAGCATGACCCTGTTGCCCTGAGCTATGACGTCACCAGTTGACACGCCTGTGCATTAGCCAATGGAATAGCAAAGGACGTCTCCAGGAATGTACTCTTTGTCGGTAACGCACATGTAGAAGAGTGTGACGCCTGTACCAACGCTTTTTGGTGTGAAGCCAATGTTACCTTTTCTCCGTCTCAGAATGTTGTCGACTGTAACGCCCCTACGAGAATTAATATTATGTAGGGGACCTTTTTCGTATGTTGTGACTGTACACTTATTTTTTACATGATCAATGCGTGTTTTGAGAGCATATTCACGAATTGATACTTTATGACAAGAAGAAAAATATCACTTCCTTTTTTTCTTACGTTAGATGCTCGTCTCACGGACAAAGGTCCACATCAGAGACGAACCTTAACTGAAATAAGGAGAGGTTATTGAAAGGGAAACAGAAGAGACAAAGAAGGGTATTTACGAATTTTGGAGGAAGTTAAAGGCCTGTCTTTGAAAAAATGCCAGTTCATAGTCATTGGGAAAGACATGAGAAGGTAGAGAGTTCCAAAACTTCATGGTGTAGAGAAAGAAACAGTTATCAAAACGACTCACTCTTGACTTGCCATCGGCCACATAGCAATCATGTGACGCAGCAGCTTGCCGAGTTTTGTGGTCTACCAAGTGGTGGGGGCACACAAGCAGCCAGCTCTTGGGAGCAAAAATATAAATAATACCTATAGAAGAGGGAAAGTGAACCAACGTTTCGGCGTAGGGCAAGGGGGTCAAGTTTTGAAGTTAGCCTGGGAAAGTTTATAATTCGGACCGTTTTCGTTCAACTCTGTTAAGCATGGTTGCTAAAACCGCCCCAAATGTAAGAGCAGTACTCCTTGTATAAACGGAGCAACTGTTCGAGGGAATGAAAATTCATCATCCAAACAGGGCTCACATCTTTTCATGTGTGGTTTCCAAGATATAGTAAATGTTACAGTAATACCAAATATGTTCATTAAGAGATGGAGTTGCAGAACCGTCAAAGGAAAGACAAAAGTTGTGAGGAGTTTTAAACAGAGAGGTGAGAAGAAACTGGGCCTTGGAGGCATGAAACTTAACTAGGATTTGTCTACCCCACTGAGATATCCTGTCCAAGCCTGAGTTTATTGAGGAAGTTGTGTCGAGACAAGATGCAAATTAAGTGAAAGAATGAGTAGAACTGAAGGATATGGAGGAATGCAGTGTTGAGTCGTCAATGTTCGGGTGCATTGGATTATTTGTGGAGGAGAGGAGGAAATCGTTAAAAAGAAGGAGAAAAAGTGTAGGAGACGGAACAGAACCTTGAGGGACACCAGTGATAATGGAGAAAAGGAGAGAGGCTGATCCATCAACAACCACGGAGATAGATCAGCCGGAGAGGAAGCTAGATATGAAGGAGCAAAGATAGGGGGGAAGCTAAAAGAGGGGAGCTTGGAAATGAAACCCCGATGCCACACCCTATCAAAAGGTTTGGATACATCAAGGACAACTACATAGGATTCCGCAAAATCTTTCAGGGATGATGACCAGACCATAGTATGAAAAGAAAGAATATCACCAGTAGATCTCGCCTTATAGAAGCCACACTGGTGATTGAACAGGAGACTGTGAATTCAAGATGTCTGAGGATGTGGGGGTTGAGGAGGGATTCAATAACTTTGGAAATGGTAAATGTCAAAGCAACAGGACGGTAGTTAGAAGGGTCAGAACGGTTACTCTTCTTAGGGATGGGATGTACCAACGCATGCTCCCAAGAAGAAGGAAACGTTCTGTTTTATAAACATAACCGGAACATCCGCGCGAGCACAGGTGTAAGTTCAGAGGCACACTCAGTACATGGAGATGGAGGCCATCACTACCTTATATAAGCTATGCTTGTGTCCAGAGAGAGAAGGGTTTTATGGACAGTTCGGAAAGAGATGACTAGGATGGGCATAGGATTGTTTAGAGGAACATCAGGGTGTGAAAAGGAATGTTAGATTCATCCAAAGTAGAGTTAGAGGAGAAAGGAGAACCAAAGAGAGTTGCTTTGGCTACGGAAAAGACAGGTATAGAACCGTCATTACGGGAAAGCGAAGGAGACGTGGTGACAGAAATAGTGATGCCCTTAGCTAAAGACCAGAGGAAAGAGTTTTTCCGAGCTCGATATGCCTAATCGCTTGCCTGAATGGTCTCAGAACAAGGACGGTTGAAACAAGGATTGAAAGAATAGGTTATCTTAAGGACGGTTGAAACAAGGATTGAAAGAATAGGTTATCTTGAAGGAAGAGGTGATAAATGCTTCCATTCCCGTAATAGTAACATCTGCCATGCGTTTTGCATCACCACATAAGCGACAGCAATTTACACAAAGAAAGTCAGAAATGAATTTTGCAAGTTATTCCAGTCAGCTTTGTTGAGGTGCCATATTAACATTTAGAAGGGGCTGCTGGAGGGGGAAGTGCCGTTAAAACAGGTACATTTATTAGAGTGTGGTCAGATAAAACAATTAGGGGCGAGACTGTGTAGTTACGGCGTGAAGGATTTGTGAAAAACAAATTCAGAATATTAGGAGAGGGGTCACAGCGGTCAGGATTATGGGTTGGCTGGGTGATAATTTGCTCTAAATAATTGAGAATGGAGATTGTGGGATAACGTCTTTTGACTGATGATACGATCATTCATTTTGCTCATTATTTGCTTGATATATAAGAGTCTGATTCTATCATATCATGATTAAGTTTTGAATACGTGTCAATTTTGCTTTCATAGTTCTCCTCTTGAGGGCTTGTGATTGTGCCAATTGGTACCCCATGAAGAGTAACAACATCCAAATCACCTCGCCTTATAGCTTTCACTGGGGGATTAGTGAATCGTCACAAAAAGAAAATGGACTCAGATATATCTGAGGGAATAGAATTGAAATAGTTGGGGAAAACAAACTACATATTGGATCCAGTGGTACCTTGGGATCTTTATTAAGAACGCCAGACAAAACCCCTCCCGTCTTTTGGAATACCATATATACACTCGGTCATCACGCCCATAGCTACAGGGTCAGGCATTCACCAAGGTGTTCATATGGGTTCCAGACGTAGTTTGCCAGGTAGAAACACTGCTTGACGATAAATCTCCAAGCCAGTTAACTGAAAAGTAAAGAGCAGCCTTTAGATTCAGGAGCCCAGGAATCATATTGATTTGACGCGAAATAATCCACATAATGTCATAGAATTTACTAAATGTCAAAGGATGACACTCTCGAATCAATTAACACAGTTTTTCATAAACATTTACCTGCATGCAGGGAATGGCGATTCACCCTCTGTAACTTAAAGTAAATGTGTTTAAACCTCAACTGGATGATGTCCGATTCTTGATAGGATTGCCAGTGGATCCATGTATAGGACGTTCAAATTCAGCTTTGTAAAGTTAGCCAAGTCGTGGAAGGACTAGCTGACGAAAGGTTAAGAATCTGTGTGGAATGAAGCACAAGAAGAAGCTTTGGCAAGTTCAAATTATACCTTGACCACATGGCCATTTCTTAGTTTCCCAAAAAGGTTACGACGCCTTTCAATATGGGAACAGATGATTGCAGTAAAGGGTTTGGAGCGACCCTCATGCGAGATGTAATGGTGAGCTGTTATCCTATACGCAAACCGAACCTTAAACAGACACCACTTACCCAACCACGGAACTTGGAGTCTTAACGATGGTTTGGGCACTTATGGAAACTCATGTATGGATACCTCATTCTTGCATCAGTTAATCATACCCTTGCAGTGTTGTTGTTTAAGCGTAAGAACCATAGAGGCGAGGTAATTCTGTGTTACTGAACCATACAAAAGTTCACTCCCTTCTTTGAACGTCTTGTCAAAGCAAGCACAGCGGCAGGTGTGCTGCCCTGAAATACTAAATTTCGACGTGGAGGAAGTAGTAAAATCTTAGCTTTGGGAGCCACATGACTCCCATCTCTTGTTCTTGAAGGGACAAGCGCAGTCACCCCATAACAAGACGACGTCATCTTTGAAAGATTCAATTGTACGGGATAACGTGTTGTGTATAAATGTACGTACATCCATAGCGGCAGCGGCCGCCGACGGCCGGAGTAGTACAGCTGATGGTACTGCAGGATGTTGTTCTTAATGTGTTGAAAGTAGTGCCTGACGCTGTGGTCAGAGCATTTCCAGTGCAGGACAAGAGTGTTAAGCGACCTAGGATGACGCATTTCCAGGGAACGTATCCAAAGGGGTGGGGAGGGGGGAACGGAGGCAATTCCCTTCCTCCTTGAGTCATAGAAAAGACAATAAAGTGTACTCAGTGATTATGATAAGTAAGATGTCTTTACAATTATAATTAACATTCTTAATCCCTCCAAAGGAAACATGACTGACTGTGTCTGTGAACGTTAAGTGTCTTGGTGATTTACACCGGTGACCACTGACACGACCTTAACAGCTTCATCATCTTCCTGAAAGATTGCCATAAGTTTCTAATGACGGAACGAGCATTCTCTACCCGTGCAAACACATCACTTTGTCTCACTGAACGAAACCCCCTTGTTTTTCGCTATCACGTGTTTTATGTTATCAAATATCATGAATTCATTATCATTCCAAACTGGTCGCCACTTTCATATATAAAGCTCCGTCTGTATAGCAGTTGTACTCAGTTTTATGAGCATTTGACCAGTATTAATGATTAAATTTAACGTCCACATAACTTAAACATCACTGATTTCTGTAAGATACAATGTGTTTTGAGCTTATCATCATTCTGTTAGCGAGTTCATAATCCCCCATCACCTCTCCTTGGTAATTCATAACCTTTGATAATTCATAATCTCCCTTCCTCCCATGATAATTCATAATCCCCCTTCCTCCTTTGATAATCCATACTCCCCCTTCCTCCCTTGATAATTCATAATCCCCTTTCCTCCTTTGATAATCCATACTCCCCCTTCCTCCTTTAATAATTCATAATACCCCTTCCTCCTTTGATATTTTATAATCCCCCTTCCTCCCTTGATAATTCATAATCACCTTCCTCCCTTGATATTTCATAATCCCCCTTCCTCCTTTGATAATTCATAATCCCCCTTCTTCTCTTGGTCATTCATAATCCCCCCTCCCTCCCTTGAGTAAATCCCGGCCACCCGTTAGCGTATATCTGGCTAATTATATAGGAAATTACATTACTAATTGTCAGTCGTGTGTTGTCCTAAGAGACATGAGTCAGCAGCAGTTTCCTTGTTGACCTGTGGTATGGCTGATGGACTGAGAGGGAAAGGGTTCCCCTGACCACCCACCCTTCGATGTTGTACACAGACGGAGAAACGAGAGAGCCATCTTTAATTAATGGTCATTATTACTCCATATTTTGCGAGCTGCTGCCTAACCTAACATGACCAAATGTCTCCCTAATTGGTGCGAATGTTTTACACGAGATCTAAGTCGGATAAAATTCGGATCTCTCTCGAATATTAATGTGGTGGGCAGTTTGGGTTAGCCGTGAACTAACACGCACGCCGCCCCTCTACCATCTATTCATTCGATGAGTGTCACCATAACAATTCAGGCTAATCTGAACAAGAGGGAAGAAAATTGCTACAATTAACAATGATTTTTCCCATTACTGGCAGAGTGCTCACCATTATCATGCGTTTGTCCCTTCACTCTGAGGCAACCCTCTCTCGAACTTCTAGTAGGTTGTGGCAGTGTAGTGGATGATGGTTGTGGTAGTGTACTCGTGTTGGTACGTAGTGGCGTGTTGGGTGCTGGAGGCGGCCCTGTTGTTTACTCATAACGCAACAAGATCCTCACTTGTACTCTCGTCCATCTCCCGAGGCGGGTCTGTGATGAGGGGTTCTGTTCCCAGTGTAGCTGACACCTGGTGGGCGGGATAACCTCAAGACCGAGCATCCTGCTTGGTATTTACACCACTCAAGACTTAGCGATGCTCACAGCATGTTGATATCTGTCGTAGGTTGAATGGTTTTATCCACATGGTCGTCACTGCAGAGTTTGACTTGCTGAATAGAATGATTCGTTTTCTTAGTAACATTGTTGAGCGGTACGTCACAGACAAAGTAATCAGTATCGTAAGGGAATCATGATAACAAACGAATGCAGTGTGTTGTACACTGTAGTTAATTGCCTTTATCAACATAAAAAAAAAAAAAAGATCTTCTGATGGCTTGAGTGGCTGGCAGGGATAGTGGCAGGAGTGAGTGTCCTGTCAAGCCCTGGCAAGGATGGTGGCAGAAGTGAGTCTCTCGTCAAGTATGAACATACCTCCAGTCCCACTGGTATTCTTAAGTAACTGACTGTACAAGTTTCAAGGAGACGTGTTATGCTCTGGTATTCTCCCTGGTAGCTGTGCCTTGCCTTTGGGATTTCTCCTGTTCTTCATGACAGGTTATTTCTGGTTATTTTCATTATCTCCTCCTCTAGTTCCTTGGCTCCTGCATCATATCATAGGGTATGACATCCACTTTCCCTTCATTCTATAATGTTGTTCATGTTTTGATTTTCCTGGTGAGCACCAGCTGAGGGCCACAGTGCAGCACATGCCTTCATCACCATAGGATCTGCTTACGACTTGCTGTGTTGTGTTCCTGTATGGAGATCCTATGCATGTTTCCTTTACTATGATCTTGTTTCTGACAGTTAAATGTCTGTTGGTGGTTCAGCTGGCACGGGCCTGAACTGCTCAGCTGGCCTGTCAGTGTGGCACTGACGACCTCCGACGAGGTGATGACACTGTCTGAGGTGATGATCACCCTGGCTAAATGACAGCTGTCCAGCCTTCTCTTCACTATGGTTGCTGACACGGATGATATAGATAGAATGATGATCCTTGTTGTTGTTTTGTGTTCTAATCACGTATTCTGGTCCCGTGATGACCATGCGTGATGATTCTGTTATGTGGTTCAGTTTGTTACTTACTGTGATCCTTTATACAATAGATGAACTAAAACTTATGAATCTATCTTGCATTTGTAAGGCGTTGCATGTTCATAGAAGAATCTAATGTCCTAGACCAGACTAGAATCGAGTGTCCTAGACCTGTTTGTGAAGGTCCGGTCACATTAGTTTGAGTGAAGTTAGCCCTGAGAACAACTGGTCAAATTAACATCAGTAAATTACTACATGAGATTATTTTATGAATTGCTTTCAGTTACAGTCGAACTGTAAATAAAAACTGTCATAATTAATTTTTTTTCTTTCTTATGAGCGAGTTGCAGTAAAGAGAGGGTGGGTAGAAGCCGGGGTCACACTAAAGCTCGCCGCGGTCCGAGTCCGAACCAGTTGAGTAGCCCCGTCCCAGGCGGTGACGCGAGGCTGGCATGTTTGGTAGTTCATGAGAGTGAGGGTTGGAAGTTGAGTTTGGAGGAAACCTCTATTTCATGCAATGACCAGACGAACTGATCTTGTGATTCGCAGAGGCTTCAGGAGAGGAGAACTTGAAAGATGACCTACCGCGTGTGAGGTTTCTGTAGTTGGTAGATGAAGGCGGGTCCACGAAATTCCTCAGTTGATGTTTGGTGGCCTAATACCACGCGCTTGTTCCAAACACTTGAGATCCTTTCAATTCTAGCAGTCAGGAACCGGCGATAATGGTATTTGGTGGCGATTCTCAAGCAGTAGAGTTTAGATGGCCAAGTCATGTAAGAGTCTTCGTGTTGTTAAAAAGCGAGGAAAACGTTATCCTATATAATACAAGTTTCTAAGATGATCTGGAGGAGATGTGGGCATATGTGGCTATAATGAAATGGGTTTCAGTGGTAAGTGCGATTTCGTCGTTCGTAAGTTTGGTCGACCAGTGGAGGAATGGGAGACAGACAGAAAGTGGACTCCCATCACAGTGTCAGTCACCTGGCCGACCCCGACCCACCCCTGCTGGACCAGTGTGTACCCTGTTACCTCACCATGTAAGCCCAGGGTCATAATCTGCAGGATCAACAGGTAAACAGAAAGATGTGGTATGAAGGGGAGACGGGTCGGGGGAGACTGTGTTCATCTGGCAAAGGAGGAAATCCTTCAAGTAGTTGTAGAATTCTTCGAGAGTGTAGCTGCTGTTGATGAAGTGGCAAGATGTGACAGATTGATGGTGAGTAATACTCTATTCATATTCAGTAGAATGGTCTGTCTTGCTAACTATATGGCCGTCAGGAATTTTGTATGCATCGAACGCTCGTACAAATAACATTTGCTGTTTGTTTTGACAGCGTGGTATTGCAGATGCCGAAGCCTATTTCCACACTCAAGTTTAGTCATTTTACCAATTATCTAGCATGTTATTTTAACAAGCACTCAGAGTAAGTTCTTTCTTTTTTAATCCTGTTTTGCCAGTTTTGATGGCTTGCTTTTAACCCGTCACAAATGTTCGTACCCCATCGTCTGTCGTCAGACATCAGTCGTAACGTAGATCATAAACATGAGAACACTACCGCGGCTGGGAGCACCTTGGAGATGTTTGATACCCGGATGAATGCGGATATGAGTCAGGTCCCAGGGAAAGTAAAACGATGAATACTGATCTGCTGAGTGGTCTGGACGCCCGAAGAAGTAAATCAGTATCATTGCTATTACTATCTAAGAAATTAAAGAGGCAGCGCACCATCAAGATTTGTTTTGTGGACCAAAATTTTATAAAAAATTTTACAAAAAGTAGAAATTAATTATGTGCCACGGCCAGGAACATTCAGCGATTATCCGCGAGCAGTAATCATGATCGTAACAGAGTGGAGAAAGTTTAGTGCCGGCAACAGACAGTTAGTCAAAGTAAGGTTTTACTTTACGGACCCGGCGATTGGAACTTTAGAATATCGACGAAAGTCATATCGATCGATTTGTTAAAGTTAGCCGAACATTGGGGCACCATCGGAGTTGACTTTATGTAAGAAAGTTTACAAATATAGGGTAAAGCTAGGGAAGGCCTTGAAGATAGGAGGAAGCAGGAGACTAAATCAAGCAGAACGAAGAAAAACGTACTTAGAAATGAGCAGAACCCTTTAAAATCTTACCTACTTACCCTAGGAACTGAGATTTACCTTAATTTCCCAATGTAGTAAAAATTTATTGATACCATCCACGATCTTCTGTGTCTTCCACATGGCGGACTGTGTAAATGTCCTTTGAAAAGGTCATCTTTTTGAAGCATCTCATCCGAAACTTCATTGCATCAGTCTTTTAGCTAATTTCTTTAGATAATTTTCGAATTTACAAATAAATGATTTATAAGCATATGTAAGCTAACGCTTAAAGGACAAAATGTTCTTCCTTAAGGACGGTAATATTCCCAGAGAGAATAAGAAAAGTAAACGGAAGGAAATGCCTGGCTGATTGTCTAGGCGTAAAAGAAACGTGTAACAGGAAATCTAGAGTGTGCGACAAAAATACTGTAGGAAGAAAATTAATCATGAATATGTACTTTGAAAAGAGCATTTCCCAGGACGTGAGGAACCTCAGATGACTGGGGAGAATATGAGAGATGCTAAAGGCTTACGGTGAAGCGAATATTGCACTTAACAAATAATGATAAAGGCATGGCTTCCTTAATAAACAAGTATTTCGACTCGTGTTCACTATCGAAAATTCTTAATATATACCACCAGCACAAAACTTATTTTTAGGGACATAAAATGAACGATTAGACACAGATAACATTCAGAGTCATAAGTACATCAGTGTTCAAAAAATAAGTCTGCCGGTCTTAACGACGTCTATCCCACATTGGAGGTGGAAGGATGGAGTGAGAAAGATTTTGAGCGATCGGGGCCTGAACATGCAGGAGGGTGAAAGGCGTGCGCGGAAAAGAGTGAATTGGAACGATGTAGTATACTAGGGTCGACGTACCGTCAACAGACAGAACCAGGGCATGTGAAACGTTTGAGGTAAACCATGGAAAGGTCTGTGGGGCGTGGATGTGGATAGGGATCTGTGGTTTCGGTACATTACATATGACAGCTAGAGAATGGATGTAAGCGGACGTGGCCTTTCTTCGTATGTTTCCCGGTGCTACCTCCTTGTCGTAAGGGGTGGCAATGCTGTTTCCTGTGGGACGGGGTGGCGCCGGGTAGGAAGAGAGGAGAGTGAATGGTTTCATGTGAAGGTTGGTCTGCGGCATGTCTGTGATGTCCCCATGGTTGTTTAATTTGTTTTATGGATGGGGTGGTTAGGGAGGTAAATGCAAGAGTTTTGGAGCGAGGAGCGATTATGTAGTCTGTAGGGGATGAAAGGGCCTGGGAAGTGAGTCAGTTGTTGTTCGCCGATGATACAGCACTGGTGACGGATTCGAGTGAGTAACTGCAAAAGTTGGTGACTGGGTGAGGAAGAATGTGTGAAAATGGGAAGCTGAGACCAAATGTGAATAAAAGCAGAAGTTGAGAATCATTGTGACTCACAACAAGGTTGTTAGGATCAGCAGGGACAGGTTGGTTTAGGATGTGAGTTTGATTGGAGAATACTTGGAGGAAGTGAAGTGCTTTAGATATCTGGGAGTGGGCATGGCAGCAAATGGAACCATGGATGCGAAAGTGAGTCATAGAGCTGGTGAGGGGGCGAAGGTTCTGGGAGCGATGAAGAATGTTTGGAAAGAAATAATGTTATCTGGGAGTAAAAGAATAGATATGTTTGAAGGTATAGTAGTCCCAGAAATACTATATGGATGTGAGGCATGGGCTATAGAGAAGGCTAAGGCTGTGCGAAGGAGGACGGATGTGTTGGAAATGAAATATTTGGGGTCAGTATGTGTTGTCAGGTTTTGAGAGAGCTGAAGAGGATGTGCTGAATTAGTTTGGACACATGGAGAGAATAAGCGAGGAAAGGTTAACAAATAGGATATATGAGTCAAATGTGGAGGGAACAATTTAGAACAGGGAGACCAAATTGGAGATGGAAGAATGGAGTGAAAAACTTTTTTTGACCAAACGGGGCTTGAACATGCAGGAGGATGAAAGGCGTGCAATGAATAGAGGGAATTGGAACGATGTGTTTTCCTGGAGTCGATGTATTGTCAATGGACTGAGCCAGGGCATGTGAACCTCCTTGGTTAAACCACAGAAAGGTGTGTGGGACCTGGTCGTGACTAGTTAGCAGTGGTTTCGGTGCATTACTTATAACAGCTAGAGAATGGATGTGAGCGGATGCGGCCTGTTCCTGGCTCTCCCTCTGGAACTCTCTACCTTCTCATGTCTTTCCTAATAGCTATGACCTGGCTCATTTCAAGAGACATGTTTTTCACTTTCTCAAAAATTTGTAAATACTTTCCCTGTCTGT
>JAYMFT010417444.1:0-17847 GCA_038088735.1 Panulirus argus | reverse complement strand
ATATTGGGCAAGAATGATTTCAGGCAAAGACACTAAATTGTGTTTTATAATGTATCAATGTTTATTACATCTAGATAAGTCCGGGATTTATACTTCGCCTTGGATAGCTTGTATCAAAAATATGTAATGAATGTGGTATATCATGGTTATGGTTATCACAAGATGTTCCTAATGTTACTTGGTTTAAAAAAGCTGTACAGTTCAGACTGAGGGACCAGTGGATAGCAACTTGGCGCAGCAACCATGCAACAAAATCTTTATCTAATAACTATAGGATGTTTAAATTAGACTACGGTATGGAAAGTTACATTATAAAACTGCAGAAGACCAGCCGCATATTGTTCACAAAGCTGAGAACTCTTAATAATAAGTTACCTGTTAATGTTGGTAGACATCATGGTGGAAGTAGAGAATACACACTTTGCAGTAAATGTGACGTGGGGGTTGTAGGTGATGAATACCATGTTCTCTTTGATTGCACTGATAGGGACACTGTCAAATTATTTTACGTATTGGCCAACTTACTTTAAATATATTTTGTTGATGCAAAGCACAAACGTGAAGGTTCTTCAAGATGTCTTTGTTCTTGAGGTCAGTTTTGAATGTTTAGATATGTAATGAATTGATTGGGTAATTGTTTCTTCATTCTTAATTATCTGTAATCTTGAAACAAATATTTACTTGTAAACTTTTGCTTATATTTCTTTGGTAATAATATCCGGTGTTAACTAATCACACTGTTGAATTCGCTCGTCAAAGTCTGTAGGAGCTGTGCTCCATACGTTTTTATAAAGTCTGAGCTACATAAATTCAATTCACACATGCATATATAAGAAATTTAGATTAATGAACATATTGGGCGGTGAAAAGACTGGATGAGTCACATTACTCGATAAATCGTTTCAGATCATTAAGTCATCACAAGCCAGATTCGTCGATAAAATGTCAAAAAGAATATTAACTGGGTATACATGTTATCAACAAAATGTTGAAGGTGATTACTTGTGACTACTTTGGGATGCAGAAAAGAATATGGCGCCTGGATGAAATATCTCCTTTCAGGTGAAGATAAAAACATCCATCAAAAGCAACGCGTTAGAATAAGTCAATATATGCTGTCTTTGACTATTGCTGGACTAATTATGCAGCTGGAAAGGAAATGGATGACACACTTATCGTTGACATAAAGCCTTATTCATTAAAGTAATCAGCATTACGTTTAAATACCCACATGCGAGAATTATATTCACCTTATAGTCCTCATACGCTGAGGACTACCCAAAAACTTTTTCCTTCAATCTACAACCATATTTTAGAAGTTCAGATATCTAAATTTGGGGGATGGGTTCTATTTGTATCAAAGAGATACAAATAATTTCAAAATTTTATTTGCCTGTGTATAATTTACGTTAGAAAATCTATAAAAAATCTAAACATTTATTTTCACTAAAAAGATTTTTAATATCAAATGTTGTTCTTATGTAAAATTACACACAATTTGTTTGTTGACAAATAATAGGTATGGTTATAATTCATAAAATTTTCAACTAAAAACGTCAAGGATCATTTTCTTTACAGATCATAGAAAACAATTTAATTTGTAGGGGATCTACGGTAAAGTTATGTGTATTAAAGCGTATGAGGATATTGTTCGTTATTCATTACAAAGAAAAAGAGATCTTTATACACCATAATACAAATAATTGTTCTCAATCATTTGTTCAGAATTTACCAACTAATTGTTCAGACAGATTATATCCGCAGCTCTCGTCTCATTAATCATTGTTTCTACAATTTGCATGACTGGACAATAGGACTACACCTGATTGACAAATATCCAAAGTTCTAGATTTAATCTATTTGCACACTTTTAGGACGAAGCAAATTATCACTTTTTACATAAAACACACACATCCACCTACGACCCCACTACACTGTAGTTATACACAAGCCGATCCGTGCCAATATTGGCACTCCGAGCACACACTCTCAACCTGTGCCAGTAATGGCGCACCTGAGAACGGGCTGCCATTAACGAGCCCGTGACTAAGCTTAGTCTTGGCGAATCTTTACACACACACACACACAGAGAGCGAGTTTCATGTCCTAATTAATAGCCGTAATGCTCTACAAGTTGTAAACGATGCTATTTCTGCCTCGCCTCTGATGCTTGCGCGACAGTTGGAGTCGTGATCGAATCATTCGAATTTATTCTACAAAGCAGATCAAATTCAATAATCAGAGGATGAAACTTTGAATGCGAATATCATAAATAAATCTAAGAGGTAACTACCGTTTTTGAAATGTGAAATCACAATGTTGATAATCATGTCAGCTGTAGTTCCGTCTGGAACTTCGAGACAAAAGAAAAGATTTTTTTAATATTCTAAATAAAATAGCAATCTATTTACTAACCCCCTTCAATTCTAAATTCTGTTGTCCTTGAGCAAATGGAACAAATATTTGCATCATTACCTTATCCAAATAATATACAAGAACCTATAGCGGAGATATATAAGTAATACAACACGAATGCACAATAAACCTTTACAAACAAACTGAAGCCAAGTGTTCTACATAATTTAAAATAACAGAAAACAAGATCTTTCATAAGGAACACTAATTCAAACTGTTCAAATTGTTTTATGTTGTATAAAATTTACAGCTACAAAGATGTTAATGTTTATTTACCTGAAACTTTCTGTTTACAAGTAATGATATTCATCCAAAATTCTGAAAACTGTGTGATTAATTCATGTAACCTAACTTCAATATAAACATCAAAATATTTCAGTCAGTAAGTTTGCTTCAATAAAAAAGCACAGCACAAACTTTAAGTTTCTTTATAATTACCTCTAGTCAATTAACAGTAATAAGGGACCAGATCTTCCATACATATGGTCATTTTCCTAGATGGAAAAGATTTGTTTGCTCAGTAATAACCGATGATTGTACTTATTTGTGTAAAGAGCTGCCAAGTCTAAGCCTGACAAGGTGCTCTTGTCAATAACCGCTGTTATTTGGAGTGCCATTACCGGCACAGGTCTAGCATACAAGTGTTTAAGCACTTTTAGATGGATATATATGATATACAGATGCCAGGTCTTTAGCCTACAGAATCTTAAATACGGTTACCTATCCATCCCATACCCTACTTTTACACATATTCAGTATGAATAGAATGGTAATGAGGACAAAACATAATACATTTAAATATCAATTCATTTCATACCTATTTGTGTACAAGTTCATCTTCT
This sequence comes from Panulirus argus, assembly GCA_038088735.1. Classification (NCBI taxonomy): domain Eukaryota; kingdom Metazoa; phylum Arthropoda; class Malacostraca; order Decapoda; family Palinuridae; genus Panulirus; species Panulirus argus. The sequence goes on along the minus strand of JAYMFT010417444.1, from coordinate 14,590 downwards.
TTCCTTATGATCCATATCATTTTCTCTTATATAAATATCTTCACTATCACAATGTAGATCATTGTAATTGGATAAAATGATATTCAAATGTTATGCAAACAGGAATATTCATAAAACAAAAATAAGATAATCTGAAGATCCTGGGAAAACTAGTTTGTAATACGGGCAACATTGTATCCATACCTACACAAAATTATATGGATCACACATAAAAAACATATACATCTACTTCCAAAGATTCTATTATTTTACTGTATTAATAAAACTATGTAGTATAAAACTGTACAAAATATACTCAGCTCATGATATGCATTCCAATATTTAAACATGTTTTAAATTACCTGTCAAATGCGCTTAAGACACTGCACCCTCACATTACACTCTGTATCATTCTTGAACACACTAAAGAATTAATAAACTTATTTTTCTATTATTCATTTCTGTAAACACATGAAGAATATAGCATTAATACTCTGTATTGCTTAAAAATAAAGAATCAGATAAATCTAAATGAAATATATTTGAACCACTTTGGCATCTCAATAAGCTACAAACATTATGCTTAATTTACTATAGATGAAATGTGGTAAAGCATCAGGAGTCGATTAGGACTGCAGTTAGTTTCTCAAGAAAATGGGTAATGGTGTTGCTGATTTATTAGTAGATGTTTGTATATCCCAATGAGATGCCTCTGGGCCTGGTGAAGAGCATGTATAAAAGCAAGGGGGACATAAATGATTTTCTTCATCAGAGGAGGTCTGCTGAGCATACAGTAAATGATAAGAGGTATGGGAAAGTGGTAATAAATGGACAGTGTAAGTATAGAACAGCTGACTGGGGAGGAGCAATTTGGCTTCAGGATGGGAAGAGGGTGTATGGAACAAGCATTTGCTCTGAGGGATATGCATAAGAAACAATTGGAGAAAGAGTGACTTATATGTGGCAATTACGAATCTGGGAATAGGAGATAACTGGGATGACAGAAATGATTTATGGAAGGTGCTATGGTCATATGGTGTAAATGGAAAATTACTTTGAAAAGCAATGGGGAGTTTTTACCTGAGAAGTAAGGCATGTGCACAAGTAGAGGAGGAGGGAGGAGAGTCATTCCCAGTAAAGATGGGTCTGCATCAAGGCTGTGTAGTGACCTCTGAGGCAATTTAATCTGCTTACAGCTAGGGTGGTATGAGGAGATAAATACATAGGCCAGATCAATAGTTTGTTGGGAGAGGAGTACCATGGGAAGTGAATCAGTTGTCTGTGGATGGAATGGCTCTGGTAGCAGACTCCAGGAGGAAACTTTAAGGAAACGTCTGAGGCTTGTCTGTGTTTGTCTGCTTTTGGTACATTATACATGACAGCTGAAGAATAGATATGTATACTGAAGTCATTGTTCATCTATTCTTGATGCTTCTTTTTTGTGGCACTAGAAGCATAAGTGTATAAAAAAAAAAAAATCATAATAATTTTTACTGCTATTACTGTTTTATACACAACATTGAAAATGGAACTGCTCAAATAAGGTCAACGTTCATTTTTTCGTGATGCCATCTCGGTAAAGTGGGAAAGCAAACAGGCACAGAGAAATATTAATAATAAAATTGCATTATTAACAACAATAAAAATATCATCAAACTGGAGATGGAAGGATGGATTAAAAAAGATTTAGCATAACCAGGGCCTGAACATGCTGGAAGGTGAAGGCATGCATGGGACAGAGTGAACTGGAGCAATGTGGTATACGTGGAGTAAAGTGCTGTCAATGGAATGAACCATGGCATATGAAGCAGCTAGGGTAAGCTACAGAAAGGTCTGTGGGTTGTGGTTATGGCTAGGGGCTTTAGTTTCGGGGCACTATGTGACAAGTAAGTAAAAAATACTAATAATCTCGAGAGCTTCGGTCAGAGACTAAAATCCATTGAAGAACACGTTTAACATGACTATGTTTAACCTTTCAGAACATATTATTTAGTGCTTTAACTTACTCCACATTTTACTATAAATGTAAATCAAAGTCATCATCATCAAGCTCTTCTGATAATGAAGCTCCTCCAAACCATGAATGAACTGAAGGGAATGTTGACTTACTTTTAATCTTTTGACTTGAACAGAAAGATGGTTTCTTAAATGGCAAGATTATGTGTTCCTGCTTCTTTCTAGATACATATTGGCTTTCTGGTAATGATGCTTTGCTTTTAATGTCTACACTGTCTTTTGCCACACACTGACCTTTCTGGCTATTTTCACTATACAAACTGTTTTGTGTTTTTTCAGTTGAGTTCCCAGCATTATTTAAAGCAAAGGAAAACCTCTTTAACTTTGCAGATACAGAGTGACTGGAAGACACTAGTGAATCATCACATATCTCATCACCTCTCACCTTACCACAAGATGCAGGCAATCTTTCTTGTTTTTGAAACTGAGAGGATATTTCATGAATTTCTGATGAATCCTTTACTTCTTCCCTCACACTATTTTCCAAAAAATTTGAGCTAAAAGTCCTGCAGCCTTCACCATGCAATTTGTTTTTTTTAACTGCTTTTACCTCTCTTGAGCAAAATTTCTGTATGCGGTTTAATAAATCCTGAGATTTTTCATTTATTTCAAAGAAGTCTATGTTGTCCTCATCTGAATTCTCTGTATTTCTTTGTCCTTCCTGATCTATTAACACACCAACTTTTTCATTTTCTAGATTTGTTTGTGGTTCCTTAATAACTGGACTAGAATTGGTAAAACTTGGCCCTGAAGAATTTTGTGAATCTAATACAACGTCTTTATTATTATTTTCAATCTCACTTCTTTCAGCACCAAATTTGGCCAGTGGAGTTTTTTTGTCCTTTGTCATGAGAGGCTTCCAGTGATGTGCTTCTTCAAAATCTACCAAGTCTTCCAATAAATCATTTCCAGCTTTATCAATAAGTGACTGAGAACTTATAGACAGTGCTTCAGACTGCTCTATGAGTGCATTTTTAGGCTTTCTTCCCCTAACTTTCTTCCTTTGTGACTGTAAAGTACATTCAGTGTTCAAACTTTTTGCTGCAACTGATTCTACTTTTCTTTTTGAGCCCTTCTTGAACTTGACACTGCTTGAAATATCATTTCTACTTGGTATTTCATTCATACAAGTGCTTGATGGGACATCATGGTCAGGAACTGAGGAACTTGATTCAACCTTCTTTGACATCTGACACAATGTCTGCTGTTTTCCATTTCTAGACTTCCAAGGTGTACTGTCTTCCAGTTCTTCAATACCCGAGCCTGCTTGAGCATCATTTATACAAGGTTTAAAATCCTTTTTCAAACAATATTTTGTGTCTGCAGGTACTTTATCATCAGTTTTCTTTTTCACTGAAGTATTTGGCTGCAATGTCTTCCAACTCACATATAATTTTTCTTGCTCATTTAATCTGGTCATCTCTTCTGATAAGATATCAAAGAGACTAAGTTTCTGCAGCACAATCTTTGCTGTAGAAAGAAAAATGAGAAAAATTTCATTTGCTTTATTCCACTCATTCAGGCAAACTATCACAATTTACAAGAACTTTTTTTCATGACTTCTGATAACTTTTAATTTACTGTTTCATAAATATCTCAAGTTATTACTCAACCCTGTCTTCTCTATTTCTTTATCACCAAAATTTCATTTCATTCCATCTTACCCCTTAGGTTCTCAGTTAATCTTATACTTTATCACTCATATATTCTACTTTCATTTGCCTATAGAAATCAACAAAGGTAATTTTGCTTTCCTGTATAATTTCCAAATACAATATCTCTCCTGTTTCAAAACAACTTTTGTCTGGATGGGAAAAGGCCACTCCTGAAAATATATGCATAAAATCAAAAGGGAAGGAATTAAGGATATAACCCAACCAGTCTTGCTACTGTATATCTATTTATACCTTTGATGCCTGTTCCCTTCAAGAACACCCTCAAGGGAGTGGCCATGGCAAAAGTCTCCACAACTGGTGAACTTTGGCACTGCTTTTTAGCCTTTAGTGCCTCACCCTTAACATGCAACTGGCAGAGGGCAACTTTAGTGCAGTGTTTCATGCAGCTCCTGATACTTAGCCATATAAAAAGGTTTTGGCCCTTATTCTTCTCTAGGAATGACACAAAGGACTTCTAAAATCAATGAAATATACCTGTAGGGCATACACAAAAGAAACATAAAGTAACTTCTAAAAGAAGGCCATATTTGGGAAAAAAAAAAAGGGGGGGGGGGAGTTGGTCAAAACTGTGATAATGATGTAAGGGAAATATTTCCTGTACATTGCTATCACAATTATGGCACTGACTTCAAGTGAAGAAAACAAATATCCTCAAACAGCCATCACAGGCCTCAGTGGTGTCAGTCCTGACAAAAAGCAACCTGAAGCAACTTATAATGTCATGGAACAATTTTCCTTATCCCAATTAGCATGAAAGAATTAAGGTTATGATTTTGGTAAAAGCATGAAGAACTAGACATACAAACCTTGAGTTTTATATTCTTCCTCTGGGGAATGAGGGAAAGCTGTATGAAGGGGATTGATCCCCGAGATCACTGAAGCACCATACATAGAGGCTTCCATTAAAGTAACAGCCATAACAGCATCCTGCACCATCACCTCTGCTCGCATCATCAACCTTGCATGACCCTGGCTCAACCGCACTAAACTTTCAAGCAACCTGAAGTCAGTATGTCACATGAACTGCAATTAATAACATTTCACAATGTTATGTCTGGTGAATAACTTAAAGCTGATAGCTGTATTACCAAAAATGCCACTACTTAAAGGCAAATCAATGCAATGTGCAGAATCTTTCCTAACCACCATGGCTATCATACATTTTCACATATTCATGTCGGAGACTTAAAGTATTGTGTATTTGCTTGCATTCACATACAGTTTATTAAGAATACACATAAAAATTGAGTTACTTTGACAAATGAGTGAGTCAATATTTACAAAAGGTAAAGTGAACTCAAGGAAGCAAGTAATCTTTTTAATACTATATGTATCTCTTTTTACTCAAAGGAGTTGCAGCCATAAACCTAACCTCCTGTAACCCACAACGTTCACTCACAAGGGTATGAAAGTTAATGACTTTACAAGCTGGCATGCATGTTTGAGTTTCAAACTGTCACCTCTCCATAAAATTTCGAAGTCTAGCTTGTATTTTCATGGGACTGGAAAAGACTATAATTGGCACAGTAATGAATGAAGAGAAAAGAGAAATGGCAAACAGTAGCATCTTAGGAATAATGAGAAATTTGAGAATATATAACACACAAGTAAGCAAGCTTACACATAATCTGCTGTTCAGGAGCATCTTTAACCTACAATTAAATGCTTTTTTAACAGTAACACTTACTGTTGCACTGAAATATATGAACTTGTGAAGTAACACATGCTTCTCGTGTGATCTGTTATCTTATTCTCACAACTGAGTAAATTGAAGTAAGTGAAAGTAAGATACACTGAGACTTGAATGAAGACAAAATTCAGACAGAAATAATATGCTAATGGTTGCATGTAAATGCACCTTGAAGTAAAAAATAAAGGATGATTAGAAAAGATTTTTTCATTGGTCAATATCATCAAGTAAAAATCACTTTAGACATTCTAATCTCAACAAAGACTAAAGTTTACCTGATGGTTGTTCTAGCTTTACTATGCTGATCAGACCGCCGCTGAACTTGATAATATCGTGACAGTATGGCGTTGGCTTTTGGTGTCATGGCTGGTTGGATAGTGCGTATGTAACAAAAGTAAGCTTGTAGTTTCTCCATACTCCAGTCTTCTTTACTTCCACCATCCCCAACAAGTGGGTCTCGACCCTCCAAAATGTACCCTGATACTATCCTGATACGACCAAAATTTTTTCTTGATGCAACAGTTTATTCTAAAACTTTGTTAATATGTATTCATATAAATCATTCTTAAACATGTTCCATTCACGGGTACTGAATACAAATATATAACATCATTAATTTAAAAAAGTTTTGATATCCACAAAGCTAAGTAATCTGAACCATTTCCACTGCACTCTCAAGAATCCTAACTTCTATCTCCTACACAAAATCTAACCTCCCTTTCCCCTTTTCCAGTGGTTGAGAGGGATAATATAAATGAGTCATCAGAAAAGTGCTATGATCTGGAGTATACAGGATGTTTTGGATGATTCATCCTTCTGCATTGCATTAATAATGCTAAAAATACAGGAAGACAAAGTCAGCCTCTGGTTTCTTACTTGTCCCATTCAGGATTCCGTGTGTCAAGGAGAACCAGTATGAGGTCAAAGCGCGACAGCAGGGGTGATGCCAGAGCAACATTAACAGTGAGAGATTCATCTGGATCATACTGGCCTTTTGGGTTTGTTGCTGCAAAAATGCTGCACCGGGTGTTTAATTTACACACAAGACCAGCCTAGAAAAACATTTTATGAAGATATAATATACGATCAAATTTAATATCAAAAAGCTAAGAAATACTAAGACAGTGATTAATGTTCCCTTTTTATAGTACAAGAGCTACAAATTTCAAGAAATGCCAAAATAATAAACAAATGACAATGGATGATCACTGAACAATATTCAGCTTTCTTCTAACACTTATTTATTTACAGCATGTTCCATAAAACATCTCCATCAACCCTATCATACACTTTCTCCACATCCATAAATGCCACACAAAAACCCTTTGCTTTCTCAAAATATTTCTCCCACAAATTCTTCAAAGCCTGTGCATGCCACCACCCCTTTCAATTACCACTCTCCAATACAACTTATCAGGCATACTCAGTAAACTTACACCTCTGTAATTTTAACACTCACTTTTATCCCTGTGCCTTGCCTTACAAGGATGGAGTGAAGGATGCTTTGAGTGTCTGGGGCTTAAACATGCAGGAGGATGTAAAACGTGCATGGAACAACATGAATCAGAATGATGTGGTACACAGGGTGTGACATGCTGTCAATAAGGAAAACCAAGGCATATGAAGTGGTCAAGGTAAACCACAGAAAGGTCTATGGGTCTTGATTGAAGATAGGGAACTCTGATTTTGGTGCATTATGCATGACAACTAGAGAGCAGATGTGGCTGAATGAGGCCATTTCTGTTTGTTCCTGCTACAACCTTACCAACATGGGAAATGGCAAACAATTATGAAAAAAAAATCATACTTGATCACCATTTCAAATGGCCTGTCAAGTAAAATGTTACACTGCTTCAGCACACATTGAAAAACTCCATCAGGAACATGAGCCTTATATGAGTTAAGGCCTTTTAGCAGTCTGTTTATGTCTTTTCTTGATATTTCAAAGCTTTCCAAGACCTCCTCCTTATTCTGTCTCTATATGTGGGGGTTATAGTGTCTTCAAAGTGAAAACCCTTTTGAACTTGTCATTCATCTCCTTACAAACTTTTACATCATCCTCTTCAACTCTCCCCTCTTAATCCCTAATCACTTAACCTGATTAACTGCTCTTCAACTGACAATTTACTCATGATGGATTTATGGAAAAGTCTTGGATTATCTCCTGCCTTGTTCATAATATCCTGGAAATAAACATGAAGTACCTTGCAAAAGATGCTTTGCAATTAGTGTGAAAGGCTTTAAAGGTTTTTCTCTATTATCATTGCAAAAGAGAATACAAATGCATCTGACATAGTGAAAAATTAGCTATGAGTGTTTTACCTTGGCAACACTAATCGTCTGTTGTTCCATAGCTTCATGGATGGCAGCTTTGTCTGCTTCACGTACACTGTTGAATTCATCTATACAGCATATACCACCATCTGCCAGAACCTGTGTAAAGAAATGATGGAAGATGGTTTCATGAGATTCCTTCTTAGTCCTCCTCTCCCCTTTGCTGTCTCTACTTCTAACACATGGATCTTATTATTATTAGTAAGACTTTTTTTTGCTCATCTTCTCCATATGACTGAATAATTTCAACACATTCTAGCTGGCTCTTTCAAGCAGACTTCACCTCCCCTTTCTGCATGCATTCACTTGCACACACAAGAATTGCTCCCCAAATACCTTCCACTCCTCCTGTTTCATTTACACTCACCCTACGGTATTCTTTGCTCAGTCTCTTTTGCTATCTCTGTAAACAAGCTCCTTCTCTAAGTTCACCTACTTTCACCATTTCTTTCAACATATGAAATGTTATTTCCTCATTCCCTAAGATCACCACAAACTTTCACACTCATCCCCACCAAAAAATATTCAGGTATTCCAACTGCAATCCCTCTCATCATATTCTCTTCCACCAACCTCTCCTTTACACGCCTGTCAATTAACATATTATCCACTAAAGCCCATTAACCGCAAACTCCACTCACTCACATATACTTATGTTAGAACTTTTTTAAACAAAGCATTCTTCATCACAATTACTCTTTCAGCACACAATTTGATAACCTGGGATACAATCCTCCCCCCCTCCAGTTAAAATGTAAATTGCCACATTATCCACTCCTGCATTCAGATTCCATAACACCAATATCAGATCCTTTGCTTTAAAATTGCCAAAGCACTCACTTAGCTTCCTCCTGAAAGAATTCCTTTCTTTTTTATTCCTCATACTACCAGGTGCATAAGCACTAACAACCACCCACATCTCACAGTCTACTTTCATTCTAATAAACATCACTCTTGAACTCACTTCCTTACACTCTTAACAGTCTCACAGCTCCATCTTCATCCATAATATGAAAGGAATATCTATTTATTAATTCATTATCTCTACCTCATTTACTATTTTCAAAAAGAATATTATATAAATAATTATTTTCTTTGGAATCCTGCACTTAAGTCACACAGTAATAATTTGATAACACTGGAAAAAAAAATCTGCTTATTAATCTTATATCACTGTAATTATGCAGTAAATCAGTGTGCATTAAAGAGACTGGAACAAAGTCATGAGTTACCTACTGAATGAAACTAACATTAAATCTGTGATATGAATACGAAATTGATCTAAATGAAGAGAAATAAATAACTTACCAAGGCACCAGCTTCCAAAGCCCATTCGCCTTCATCTCTTACTGCAGACACTGTCAAACCAGCATTGGTGGTTCCAATGCCTGTTGTCAAGACAGACCGTGGTACCAGTTTACACACATATTTTAGGAACTGACTTTTGCCTGTTCCTGAGGAAAAATATCAGATATAAATGTTACCTATTCATTCTAAAAGCAGCCTTCTTATGTATTTTTCCAGTCCTTATGAACTAGTTTTCTTAATCAAAGCAGGAAGGTTAAAAAAATTCCTCATGCACAAGTTACCATTAGCCTCTCCATATTCAAATGAAAGAGACCTTGGCTTTCTGCTTCTCAGTCTGGCTAAGACACAAATGAAGCAGTAATTATCATATGTTTAAATTACACCCAAAACAAAAATCAGCTATGAAGACATAAAATTTCCTGTTATCATGTGATCACTCAGTACTTCATTTTCTATAATACAGGACACTGCCTGACTGAACCCTATGTTACAGCTAAAATATGAAAAGATTCTATAGAAAACAAGAAAAAATCAAAGCGCAACTAGCAAAATAAACCCAGAGAGAGTGGCAGCTACTTTAGATTCTGCCCACTTGGAAGGTCTGAATAAATGTCATACCACAGCAACAGCATAATACTAACCTGATACCATATATGCAAATGGGATATGGTCTGACTGGGAAGCAGTGATATCTAAGGATCCTTATTATGACTTAGAAATGGTTACCCACTTCATTTTTTCTTTCATATTTGACTGCTGTTCCTGCATTAGCAAGGTATTACCAAGAGCAGACAAAGAAAGGCCACATTCCCTCGCATCCATTCTCTAGTTGTCATGTATAATGCAATGATACAATAGCTCCCTATCCACAAGCAGGCCCCACAGACCCTTCTTTTTATCTTTATCGATTACTCTTCCATTATCCCACCTATGGATGTGTTATATCAAGTAGAGTTTATGTGCAATTATATCTAATATTCATACCTAACTGTAAATGACATTCACTACATTTATTAACTGATCTTGACCTCATGTCATCAGTTATTCTGCTCATATCCACTCAGTACATAATTCAGCTGAAACGTCAAAACATTTTACTCTTTTAACTCAGAATTCTTTTATCAAGAAAAAACGTTTTTCTTTACACCTTAAATATAACAGGGCCATATATGACAGTTATATATAATTCAACATTTACAGCTAAAGTAGTAGTTCAAGCAACAGACTGTATAAGCAGCTGTTTTCAAAAACAAAAAGTAAGACTTAGAGAACGTGACTTTCAGTCAATGCTTTCCCACTTTACTGCTGACAATAGCTAACTGCCCCAAAGGTGTAGTTATGCAGAGCCCTAAACAACTTCTAAAAACTTGATTTTCAGTATCAAATGAAGTATATTCAAATATCATCAAAAACGAGCAAGCAGTTAGGAAAAAAACATTTTCATACAAGTTCCCAGTCTATCTAGAGGTGCAACTTTATTGCCCCCCTGATAGTCATGAGACCCTGAAAATTCATTTACAAACAGTATATTCTATTTGTCAGTTGGGTAAATCACACTTATATTTAAAGTAGACCTATGTACCTTATGAGTAAAATTTATTTGAACACGTCTCCTACATAATTCCACACATAATCATGTATCCCCTACTGTGACAGAATTAGTAACCCTTGATGCTTTATTTGTACTGAGATAATTCTGTGGGTCAACATGCTGTTCCATGCAAAACTTTACAGAAAAAAAGCCCAAAGTTTTTAGATTTTCTATACTGATCTATACATAATCCACTATACAAACATACCATTCACATGCACATTTATTGGATCTTAATGTCCCTAACTTTGCCAGCCCTCAGGTACAGGGCAGAACGAATCTGATGCTACAGTACTGCTATGCTACTTTTAATTGTGACCATTATTGTTAAAATGAAAGCTATCATAATGACAATTCCCTCTAATATTATGTCTCTCCATCTACAATCTGGAGTAATTAATGTCTAACTTCAGTAATTCACTTTCCATTATGGTCTATTTACCTGGATCTCCTACCAGCAGCAGATGTGATTCTCCTCGGATTCTGGTACAACTGGTATCAACTTTTTGGACCCCACCTGATACCACCACAGCAACTGCTAACTTCACCACATACAGCCCATAAACCTAGAAATGATAAGCAATGAGAGAATGAAAAATAAGGTAATAAACTATGAATAAGGAAAGGCTTCTTTCTATGCTGTGGTCAAAATGAGCCAAAAAGAACACTGCCTGTTCTACTTAATACAAATAAACATAAAATGCATATCAAAACTAACTGCAAGACTAAGGCTTCAACGAAAAGAAGTGCCTAATATAGCTAAAGCAGCAATAAGTACTTAGTCTTACCTCAGCAACCACACAAACCAGTCATAATATATAAAACCAAAAAGCATTTTCACATAAAAAAGGGGCAGGAATGAGCATAGCAAGGTCTTCCAATATCCAAATTATTAGAACAGATTTAAAAATCTCCCTTACCTGTGGGCAAAATGAGGCTAATACAATGTTTCTTCCTGATAAAGGATTATATTTGTGTTGTTCCCAAAACTCTGCAAATTCTTCCCGTATCTCATCAGTAACCACAGTACTAGATCGCTGTTTATTACGCACCTAGTAAAATATGTTAAAAAAAATTTCTTTTAAAAGAAATACTTGTATTTACAAGATAAAAGTTTCAAAAGACTTAAGTACATAGGATAAACCTACTCAAATGCTTTTGTGAATATAAAGAATTCCTCCTACTCTTGAAACATGATTAAGCTTACAACAATGGCAAGAAATGTAAAATGCTTGTTCTGTATTTAGGTGACATTTCCATAAAAGTTTCCAAAACAAAATCAACAATACCCATCACTTTCTATCCAAAGTGCTGGTAAAATGTTAACAGGGCATAGTAATGACCACTTAGAAACACTAAAAACATTATCAAAATAAACAATCAATTAAGAAATACCAGAATGCGTCAGTAGTATTGGTTCTGCTTATAAAAACACAATAGTATCAAAGGCAGTATTGAGAAAAACACATAAGATATGGGACTCCTTTTCCCTGCTGCAAGTGGTTTATCATCAAAAACAAGAGCCAAACATATCTAAAAACTATGCTTGGAAACAAAAAACTTCATACACATAATCAAACATATCACCTAACACTCTACATGTGCCAAATTCTCTTATCACATGCATGAACTTCTAGACCAATATGCTAATCCAGAGCCACAGAACAAAATTTCTATCACAGCTTTTTTATCACATTTGAGTTTCTATGAGCATCTGAAGCATGATGACCTACCACCTACAACTATATTATTAGCTATTGTTAGACAAAGAAAAAAAAATTGGTTTTGTTGCATATACCTTATACATTAAAAAGTCAACAAAAATATTATTTGCTTACGGTTATGTTGTTAGCCTTCAGCACAAGTTCTATGTCAGGCCTAGAATCTCTCATCACTGGACGCCACCGTCTGTGGACAGTACCACTAGATAGCCACAGGAGAAGAAATAAAAATTCATTAACCCTTGAGACTGCTGCAGAGTAAAAGGAACACAGTAAGTAGGAACTGTATGCCTTAAAGAAAGATCAAGAAGAAATAAATAAATTATGCACTTAATGGTATGCTGCATATCACTGATACAGTAACATCATCTTCAATTACATATGGTTATGAATGGCATACAATGGCTTCCATTTACAACTCCCAGATATGAGTTACAAACAGTAAGCCAATGATGCAAATGCTATGAAGATTTATACCAATCTTTTTGTCTATATTACAATATTTTGCCAGTGGTGATTAAAGGCTGGGTTTTCTTAAAGAAAAGAGTGAACAAAATGTGATTCACTGTACTGGTACTATACTGGAATTAACATTTAAGTGTATCTAAGCATTACCATAATACCAGCCTATTTCAAATATATTTTTGTAATCACAATATTCTTCAGTTCTGATAAAAGAGTCTCATTAATGTTTCAGAAAGATTCTGTATTTAGTTTAAGGAAATTTATAAAGATCCATTAAATAACTCTGAAACAAAAAAAATCACATAAATATATATAAGAAACTTACACTATAGAGGAAGAATATAAAAATCATGTAATCCCTGGAACCAAGCATTGTGCAGATTCTAGACTTTATACATTTTTGAAATATGGGCCCCAGATTGCTAATATTACTTTTATCAAATTGTTTCTGATCAAGGGCAAAGGTACTTATTTGAATAAGCCTTGAATGAAAAGGAACAAAGAAAATAGTCCTCACACTATATATGATGTTGAAAAGACAACTGTTGCTTACACTCACCAGATCAGGACATCATCTCCTGGTTTACAAGAATCAACAAGGTCATCTTCTAGTGTAACCCACAGTGACCGAGGAATAGTTCCCATCACTAGTTTCTGTACTTGTTCCTATGGAGAAAAAAACATAGCAATAATAAATATATTCACAAAACTTACATAAATTAGTCAGCTTTGTAATGCTGGTAACTAAAGAAAGGCATGATGAAAAGAAGTAATTTAGATCTTTTGGGCATGTGTAAAGATAAAATATATCAATATAAAATATAACATATCAATGAAGCTACTCATGGGTGATTAAAGGGAGACATGGTGAGATTCATTAATAAAACTGAGCAACACATACATGAAAAATCAACTATCTTGTTAAATCTAATATGAAATGAAAATATTTACCTGTATCTTGATTTCTTGGTAGTCTTTCGTATGCAGAGGATGTGAAGAAACACCAAGGGGGTTAAAATTATTAGAGTAACATTCTCCAGGGTTTGGGCAACGGCTTGGCTTATTCAGCTGGTAATACTGGTCATGATCTGACTAAAGTAAAAGCACAAATCATCATTAACATTAAAGTATCTTCAACATTAACATTAAAACATCAATAATAATCTAACTACATGGATTATAGGCTATTCTATAAACTAGCAAGAGTTAGTGATCAGTTTTTTTTTCTTTTAAATTTCAAAATATAACCAAAAATCAGTTCTTCACTTCCTTAAGATACAGCAATAAAGAGTTCCTAGTTAAATAAGCATATCATTTATGCTAAATCAAAGGCTGAGTGACGGTACCAGTGAGCTGTATGACAAATGCACATCCACCTATACTTTTAATTCGGATCAAGGCACAATCATTACCTTTAGAGAGGCTACTCAAAATTATATCCACAACGATCAAGCTACTGATTTTACGAAGCACAAAGCTGGCAGATAACATCATACAAGTTAAAGCAACAGCTCATCCAGCTGCACTTAAAATTCATTTAGCTAATACACACTGACAAAAAATGATCAAAAGAATATATACTTAACTGGAACAGAAGATAGAGCCAAACAAGGATTTTGTTGTTGAAGGCTGAGGCTAGAGTGTCTTAATATGTGTGGTTATAACCAGGATGGAAAGAAAGGAAATACAGGTGCTATGCATGATGAAAGAAACTGGATCTCCTGGCTCAAAGAGGAACTATGCTGTGGGGGAGGAGGGTACAATGGTTTTTGGAAAAAAAAAAAAAAAAAAAAAAAAAAAAAAAAAAAAA
>JAYMFT010417433.1:0-17848 GCA_038088735.1 Panulirus argus | reverse complement strand
TGTGGCCACGGGCGGGGCGAGGGGGGGGGGAGATGGTCTTTGAGGCCGGCCTGCCAGGACCCTGTGGTCAGCCCTAGCTTAATTGCCGGCCATTTCTGTTCACTTGCAATTTCTGGATTGACTGTCGTGTGTTTGGGGGGGGGGGGATGGCGAGACAAAAGGCTTCTCCCCACCCCCTACACACCCCCCACACCCCCTAGTCGCCGATGGTTCTGTTACCCATCACTCCCAACCACACCGCCATTAAATCTCCCTTTACCTCGTCTCCTCTTCCTTTTTCCTCCCCCTCCGTCGGGTCGAAATTACCGAGGAGGGCGACGTCAGGTGTTGATCGACGAAGGGGAGGTGGGTTGTATGCTTTTGGCTTCTACGTCCCTCTCAGTCTCGTGCGCTGAATTAGCTCGGGATGTGGGTGTCCCGCGAGCGAGGAACAGAGGGCGTCGCACCCCTCGGTATAAGGCTGGCGGGGCCTCGTGTCAGCGGTATGACGTGACAGTCTTAATCAAGAACAATTTTATGCCTCCCACAAAGCATTCTCCGGCCGAGAGCTCCGACATTAACGCTGGCGGAGGTGCGTGAGGTCGACCACCGCTGCTGGGGGAGAGGGGTGTGTGTCTGTGGGAGGGAGGAGGCGGTGGCGATCGGCCCTTACGGTACCTCATGGACGAGGCGAGTTCGACCCTGGGAAAGACCTCGAGGGAGCCCCTTGGGGTTCGTCGCAACAGCATCTCCAGAAGCGGAGACAACGTTGGGAGTAGCTCTTTCCAAGTAGTCTGTCGAAGTACGAAAGGGAAGAAGGTGTATATATATACAGAGAGAGAGAGGTGCCGGGTGACTCCGTCGGTAGCGTGATGTTAGCTTAGTCAGGGCGTTGGTGACTGATTGGGTGATCGCGTGGCCCGGCTCCCGCTACCGTTGTGTATGGACGTTGTCCCGGGACTACTGCCATGTTCATCCTCGTCAGGGGGGCCGACAACGCAGGCGTGGGCCGTCGGGTTTATAAGGCAGCGTTGAGGGAGGGAAGGGGACGGCATACAGTAATTTCCTGTCGCATGACGACTACTTTTCTCCTTGGGAGGTGGTTTACTGCAGGTCCTTTTGAAGTTGAGGGGAGAGGAGGAGGAGGCGAAGTTGATCGCCGGCGATGGTGTTTGCTGGCCTTTGCGGGGGCGGGTGGGCGTCCGTCCGTTCGGTCTGCCTGGGTGGGCCGAGCCTTGCATGCTGGCAGGCTGACCATGAACACGGCGCTGATATAAAAAGAAACCAGTTGGGAATCACTGAGACAATGCACCCCGCCATCACTGTCATGCGCGGTACAACGGTACACCAGCCTCCTCCTCCTCCTCCTCCTCCTGCCCCGTAGGGGATACGCCCGCACCCTCATTCTCCCTTCCTCATTTTCTCATTTACAATAATCCCTCTTGCATTGTAATAAGCACCTGAAGACCAGTAATGTCGCCTTACACGAAGGGTCTGCGAATTGCGATTGCCGAACAATTTCTGTGTATTTGTTGCTCCTCAAATACGGTCACCCGCCCGAGAGCGCGGGTCATTTTCCCCGTGCCTTTTAATGAAGGACTTTGGGTCAACTTGGGTGTGTGTAGAGGTTGGTGCGTGTGTGTGTGTGTGTGTGTGTTTGCCCAGGTGACTCCACCCGGGTCCTGCCAAGCTGTCCCTGACCCAGGTCCTTACCCGAGTCCAGCATATGCAGGCCCTGAACCAGGACCTCAACCGGGTCCTGCCAGGCAGGCCCTGACTCAGGTCTTCGCCCCGTCCGACCAGGCAGACCCTGAGTCAGGTCCCCCCCCCCCTCCCCAAGCTCTACCTGGCAGACCCTGCTCAGATCTTCGCCCAAGTCCTGCTGGGCAGCCCTCGAGTCAAGTCCCCAGACGGGAATGTCTCACTTTACGCCATTAAAAGCTCTCTTTGACTAAGCTGTCATCCGGTAAATAAATCTTTCACTGAGCGTCCAACAGAGGCGAATGTATATTCCAGATAGCGAATGTCTGAGGCAAAAGGCCTTCGGCGGAATTCATCCAACAGAAAATATACGCGGAGTGGATTTATGTCCACGCTGTTATTGCGTAAAGAAGAGGTTGTATACAAGTATATATGTATATATCTCTCTTTATCTTTTAAGTGATTATTCTGACGAGTAAACGCGTCTCCCACTCTGTGTCTCAATCCAGTAAATGTCTCCCACCACCATCGTGTCTCCAACTGTTAATGTCTCTCTTTAACTTGGCTCGCAGGCGTCTCTCTCTCTCTCTCTCTCTCTCTCTCTCTCTCTCTCTCTCTCTCTCTCTCTCGCCCAAGAATTTACATAAGGTTTTTTTTTTTTTCCCAGGGAGACCTCCGCCTCCCTAGCCCTGCACCACCGGCCCGCGCCGCTGCAGTCCTGAATATTATTGCGTGATTATCTTTGCTTTCGTTGCCGAAAGGGTTCTTGAAGTAGGTCCGGAGGCTGTAGAACTTCCCCGTTTCCAGCCTGAAGCAGACGGCACAGAAAATGGGGAATCCAGCGGTAATTGTTTGAGACTCCTCTCATTGGTACGGCAGCTCTTCTGAAACATTACCACTTGCAGATATGATCTTGGAACTCGTGCGTTTGTTGGAGGTGTTATCGAACCTGTTCTTGTCTTGTAGACATTGTTGAGACTGATGTTCTTGTAGGAGTTACTAGAATTAGTTTTTGTTCCGGAAATTATTTGAATTTTTCAGCGTTTGCAGTTGCTGAAAATGTATTCTTTGACTCAAAAAGGAAAAATGAAGAATATCAAGACTGCAGTTCTTGTGGTGGGAGTTTTTGAAACTCGTGTGTTTATGGTGAAAATGTTTCAAAAATTTCTGGTTTTGCTGTAGATTTTATGTTGACTTTTGTTCTTTAAGAATAGAATCAAGTCTGCTTTTCATATGGAAGGACATATTTGAAGTGTTTTTAGCCTCATCAATTCCTGGAAAATGCTTGTCTCATGGCATTCTTTAACAAAAGAAAACGGTGTGTAAGTAGATGATGTTAATGACAGTGTAATTACAACAGAAATTGTAGTGTTGGTTTTTCTTCTTTTATTTCTTGGGAGGGGAAGAGGAGTTAGCAGTGGAAATGTTCATACTCATACAGCATCTCTGAAAAATGTTTGAGTCCATTATTGAAACAGGTTCTTTGTAGGAGTTTGAACTGGAGTTAAGTGGTGGAAGTGTTCTTGTTAGTGGTGGAAGTGTTCTTGTTAGTAGTGGAAGTGTTCGTGTTAGTGGTGGAAGTGTTCTTGTTAGTGGTGGAAGTGTTCTTGTTAGTAGTGGAAGCGTTCGTGACAGTAGTGGAAGTGTTCTTGTTAGTAGTGGAAGCGTTCGTGACAGTAGTGGAAGTGTTCGTGTTAGTAGTGGAAGTGTTCACGCTCTTATAAAATCTCTGGAAGGTGTTTTCAGTCAACAGGTGAGACGGGTTCTTTAAAGCTGTATTGTCGTGAATATTGGTACCGCTCTCGTTTTACGAATTGTACGTAATGTCCTTAATATTTTATCTGCTTAAAGAGCCCTGCAGCAGTAAACGCCAGTGCCCTTGCAATTGCACTGGATAATGCCACGGTCTCTATGCAAATGCGTACTAAATATGCTTGTATTTCGACGGCATTCCTTTTTTTTTTTTTTTTAAACAGCTGAGATGATATTTAATGGCACCCCTGCTCCGGTGGAGGTTGGTGGAACTGTATGGCGCCCAGGGCTGCAGTGTGGAGCGGGTGTGATTGTGAGGCGTGAGTGTTGTGTAGCAGTGTGAGGATTATGAGGTGTGTGTTGTGTGTTGTGTGGCAGTGATTGTGGGGTAGTGTAATGATTGTGATGATGTTTATCATTGTTATCATTTTAAGGACACAGACCTCCCCTTTCTTCTCCTTCTTCTTCTTCTTCCTCCTCCTCCTCCTCTTCTTCTTCTTCTTCTTCTTCTTCTTCTTCTAGACTGACCCGCCCACACTTGTACCAAACGGTCATTCTTTCCCCCAGCAGGCAACACCCGCCCGTGTTTGCCTACCTCTGAGGGGAGGGAGGGTATTAAGGTGCTGTACGCGACCTGTCATCCGACTTGGGTGATACCAGGGGCCCCGCCATGAGGCGCCCCCCGAGGGCCCCTGAGGGCTTGTCGAGGTGCGGGTGGTGGACTTGGTGGTGGTGACGGTGGCTGTGCCCATGATGCGTTGAGTTAGGCTTTAGTTGAGGTGGGCCCGACGGGCAGCACCTGCCATGGGTGATGGGTCTCATGGGGCGAGATGGCCCGTATGGTGGTCGGTCAGGGTGGGGCGGTGGTGCAGGGGGAGGGGAGGGGGAAGCAGCCTTTCACTGAGAGAGAGAGAGAGAGAGAGAGAGAGTTGGGATAACTTGGAGAGAATAACTAATTGACGTAGCCACGAGAAGATAAGGGTAATATAGGAAGAAGATTGCATGTAAGGACGTCATGATTAAAAAGACGAACAGATAACATAAGCAGGATAAGAATTATGGATTAGATAAGGATAACTTATCTTGACAGAGAGAGATAACATCGGAATATTGATAACAGGTGAGGATGTCTTCGAAAGGATTACATTTCGTGGTTATGGAAAGTTAGATGACCATTTACCCCTCGAGCGCGGCGGCGCGACCCTTTGGTTAAAACAGTCTGGCTTTTAGAGAACATCTTGGCTTCAAGAAGGGCGAGGACATGATTGGCTGGAGAACGTGATGAAATGAGGAATTGGGATAAACCAGGGAAAGGAAATGAGAGGACATGAACATTTCACATTCCTGCACTTCATACAGGCGTCTATGAATATACATAAGGCTAGGAAGAAGATGCGTGTTGCCCATACATACACATGCACAAGAAAGTTGGTACAGAATGACCTGTTGGTGGCGGAAGAAGGTGGTACTTTCTGGAATAAATAAAGAGTAAAGATAGTTATTATTTCATTGTTACAGTTTGCAGATTATGTATTGAGATAATTAAGAAGAAGGAGCCATTCATTTACGGTTGATGTGGGACGCCAGATTTACAGTGTACAAACTGAGATTGATGTCTTTGGGATAGATTATGATTGGTTGAGCTTTCCAAGCAACGCCGCACTCGATTGGTGAGGAGTGATTCGCCGAGCGAAGAAGAGATCGTGTCAATCACAGGGCCAGATAGAGACCTAATGGTCTACTACTGCGGGAGGAACATCTCGACAACAGAAGAAAAAAAGAGGGAGAGGAACAAGAAACTGAATTGTGGATTGTCATGCGAGACGCTAAGCCAGTAATAAGATCATTGTAACCGGGGAATCCTGCCCATGATGTGTGTCGGACACGCTCCCTATTACTCAGAGCATCGTCTGGTAGTAGAGCTCTCTCATGGCTTCTCCCATGACGGTATTCCCACCCCCCATGATATGGGTCTGACGCGTTCCCCTCACAGCATCGTCTGTCAAGGCCTCTCCCATGACTATGGCCTCCCCACACCCCCATGATATGGGGTCTGACAGCACCGTCTGATTAGTAGCGTACCCTCGCATGGTTTATATATTGTACTGGTTTATTTAGGATTTATTTCTCCTTTCGCGTCAAAGTGCTGTAGCATCGACCGGGTCCCCAAACGATGGATAAGTCTCACGGGTACTCCGGCCACAGCTTACGAGGCCCTGGCGGAGTCCTAGAAATCTAGATCACCGGCAGCGGTAGCAAGAACATGACCCCGAATAGCCTGTTCTCCGATTACCTCGCTTTAGATTTATGGAAGAGAGACGAGCCAACTTTGCCGCGCGTCGGGGTCAGGAGGAGGCAACCGCTGCATATTTTCTCGTGGGGATAAAAATTGTACTTAAGGCTAAAATCCTTTGCCATTATGAACGCTGTCCTCTTGGCACTCTCAGAGGGTGCCAACAGTGTCCATGGCACTCATGGCAGGTGCCAGCAGTAATATATCATGAAGACCCTCAGACATTGGCCCTGGCCGTTCATGTATAGCACCAGACTCTGCCGTTTGTCATGCGTATATGGCACCAAACACCGGCGTTTGTCATGCGTATACGACACCAGACACTGGGACTTGTCATGCGTATATGACACCAGACACTGGGACTTGTCATGCGTATATGGCACCAGAGGCAACAAAATGAATCTTTGCGTTGGAAGGTCTAATTGGAAGAGGAAGACATCAGACTGCCTCGTTACCCAATTTAACAGTTGCGAAGTTGAAATAAGGAAAATGAGTTTTTTACACTAATAAGTCGTACGTTGCGTTTTATTAAATCCGCGGAGAGCTTTAGAAGGCGTAACCTCATCCCATGTTTCACAGGCAAGAAATGCATCAATTCTAGAAATAATAATTTTAGCTCAAAGAACGAAAGTGTTTTCAAGATCAGAGGACTGTAGAACCTGTGGGGGTAATAACGTTCTCAGGGGGAAAATTGGGAGTCTTTAACTCGATAATATTTCCGTTTTTTCCTCATATGGGGGAAACTAAAGCCAGGTATATTATTGGTAAACTTTTTATTGGCATTTACCCATTAGGTTCTTCGGGGAGGCTTCCGATGAGGCCTTATATAGTATACGGGATTTGTGAACCAGTTGTGGAGTGTTGGTCGATGTTTGAGACAGACCGAAACAGAGAGAGGGAAAGGTGTTGATAAACTAGCATTTAAAGTCCCGTGATTTACTCCGAATTTAGTACCTCCTTGTCGGCAGGTGTTGTGAGACACAGCAAGACGGTTTCGGAAGCAAATCTACTTTCGAGCCAGTAAGTGATATTTATCGTGGAAGGTTTAGGCGTCTCGTAAGTGACCATGCGACAACGGACGGCGTTTCGTTACGACGAAAGTTTCGCCTCTTTGAAGCACGACGGCACGATCCCCTTTGAACCCAGCTTCATGACCCGTGGGTATGATGGAATCATCTCGGGTCAAGGGTCACGCCGTCGGACCCGAGGGTTCGGGCGGTCAAGTTCCAGAAAGGTCGAGAGGGATCGGCCAAATACTTTCAGTGCCTTGTAAGGCAACGCCAGCGTAAAGCGCAGTGCCTTTCCCGGATTACTGTGAATATGTTATCGCAGGCGGATTACACGTCGCTGAAGAAAAGGAGAGGATGAAGGGGCGGGTGAAGTTGAAATGCAATCCCAAGTTATATTTAAAGAGGAAGGGGAGATAGTGTGAGGGGGTGCGGGGAATAAAAGAAACCATCTTGGAAGGATGAAGGATATCGTGTGGGAAAATGAAGAGAGACGCGGAGAGAGAGAGGAAAGTGGATGACGTATATGACAGGCAAATTACACGTTGGCTTGTATTGGCATGTCTCCCAGGCTGGAGGCCCAGGAGAGCTGGCCGGGTCAGCTTATCTGGCAACCCTGGACCCCTGGCGGACGAAGGGAAGACCAGGGATGATGGTTATGATGATGATAATGATGATGATGATGATGATGATGATGATGATGATTTGCCCATGCCGGTGATGAGCGAGTGAGGTAGGGACGGGATAGAAAGAGAGGCTTTGAGCCATCGTGGCCCGAACGTTGGTGAGGGCGAGAGGCGAGCATGGGACAGAATGAAGTAGCGCGATGTGGTATACGGGGGGCGGGCGACGCGCTGTCAGTTGGTTGAATTGGGGCGTATAAAGCTGTTTCACTGGATAGCACTGGTGTTGACTCAGATCCGCTGATCTCTCTCTGGCCTCATTGGGGTCTTAGAAATACGGAGGACTTGGTGAGAACTGTGATGAGTGTGCGTATAAAGTAATCAGTATTGCACAGATGTCGCTATTCGCTTCATCACGCCCGCTTGGGACGTCGCTATCGATGCGTTTAAGAGTGAGCATGACTTCGCCAGGTGCTCACAGCACCTACACCGTTGTGGTCACCACAGCCTGTGGCTGGCGTATGGTGCCACTCTTGCACCATACGGGCGCCCCAGCTTCTCTCTCTCTCTCTCTCTCTCTCTCTCTCTCTCTCTCTCTCTCTCTCTCTCTCTCTCTCTCTCTCGCCCTCCTGCATTGTGATGAATAATGATGTTGTTTACACTATATGGTCGGCTGAACTTGGGCTAATTGACGAGATGTACCGATGGCACACCACCTCCTGCTCTCCGCCATTCCCCCTGACCCACTTGATGTGGGACGATTCGTCATGTTCTGGGGAGGGGGGGAGGGGAGGGGGGGGAAAGGGAAGGGGGGCGGGATTCGCTTCGATGAAGTTGGCTTAGAGGTAATCTTTTCCCGAATTTGTATTCCTCTCCATGATCGGTATTAACTCCCTGGGTTTTGTCTTCAGTTTCGTCAGCTGTTGTATTCCTCATAATCTTTATTTTCTTTCATTCTTTTTTCTTTTTATATGTAAAGTGAGGATATTTCTTTTTATTTCTTTTTTAGGCCTTTGTCCCGTTAATTGTTCTATGACTTCGACTCGCACGAAGGTGTAGCTTGAGGGGTTGATTCGCGGGGTTATACGTTTGTGGTGGGTTGTGGTGGCGTGGTGGAGATCTTCGCCCTCACCCCCCCTCTCCCCCCAATGAGTCACCAAGGGTGGTCGTGAAGGGAGGGAGGGAAGGCGGCGGGTGGTACCCAGCCAGGTCGTTAGGACGACCCCCGTTTCTGACCCCAGTTAGGGGGTGGTGAGGGGACAGAGCTCGAGGGCGAGGAAGGGTGGTAGTGGGTTGGTTGGGAGGGGGGTGGAGTAGAGGAGTTGGGGGTGATGGGGAGGGAGGGGGGGCTATAGGAAATATGATGACGGGGTGGATGCATGGGGTGACGGGGGACTGCGGGGGAGGGGAATGACGCAGTGCTCTGGGGAGCACAGACGGGGAGAGAGAGAGAGGGGAAGAGATAATATGCATATGACAGTTAGTCGCCAGTATCTCCCTTTAATGTCCCCTCAAGCCATACTCTCCCTTTGCCGGGAGAGACGCGGAAGACAGTGCCACACAGCGCCGCTATGAAACACTAAGTGCCATAAGTATTAGAGCCGTTATGGAGCGAACGAAGAGACGTTCAAGAACGCACAGGTAAAAAGGATCTAATTATTAACGCGCCCGAGGAGTGTCTACAAGTCGTGCATGATTTACTGGTTTGTTGAGGGTGCTTGGTCCAGCGGATCGCAGCCTCAAACAGCCTAACTGATCAGAGGAGCTGTAGGGAACCTTTGATATCAAATGTGAGGTAAACGTAAGGCTCTGGGTTGTCCTCGGAGGGGAGAGGGCTGGTCTCTATCCCAGTTGCCCGATGTGTCTTCACAGTTCACCGTTGAATGTTACATGAAGGGTGATGTTAGCTGTTGTAGTCTGTGTATACTGATGTTAGAATAAGAAAAAGCTATATACGGTGTGGTGGAGGGCCGGTACAGACCCACTGCCTCGTAGTGGTTATGATGTACGACCCACCACGACCACATGCACACTCCTGGTGCGCCTCTTCCTCCTCCTCCCCAGAGTCGTTTGACGGAAGAAAGGACGTGGATAGGTGGGGCGGTAGGCAATCCTGCCTTTATATAAGATACGCATGGAGTGCTGTTTAAGCTGTAGTTACGCTGGGGACGTGTGGAGAGAGCCAGGCCTCGTGATGGATGACGAGTGAGAGAGAGAGAGAGAGAGAGAGAGAGAGAGAGAGAGAGAGAGAGTTAGAGTAAGTGTTCTTCAGCTTCCAGCGTTGATTATGACACCGGATGAATATTAACGACGGGGAGTATTCGTCAGAATGTGAGCCGCGGCCGAGGGGATTATTAGGGAGGAGCGAGGGAACGTTGGGAGCGGGCCGCCTCCTCCTTGGCGCCTTTGTCAACCACAGCTGCTACTGTGGCTGTCACACCCAGCTCTAATTATAACCAGTTTAGTGTAGTTTATGTGTGGCACTGAGGTGTGGGGGAGGGGAGGAGGAGGAGGGGGAGGAAGAGGACCTAGTGCTGTTCCAGGAGGGAGAGGGTGTGGGGGGTGGGAGACGTGCAGGGTTGGGAGGTAGTCTGCGTGGGAGGGGGAGGCTACTTTGGGTGAGTCTCCTCAGGTGGGTATTGGCACGCAAGGGTCATTGCTTTTCACGAGGGGTACCGCCCACCTTGGGTGAGGGGCGGCAGAAGAACCTCTCGTATATATGTATATAGTTCAGTAAAATCGCTGGATCGAGTTCTTGAAGTGAAAGAGCCCACGAAGAGAGAGAAGAGAGACGTCTATCGATGGCGTGTGTCTGTCCAGCACTGGGTTCCAGACCTGTTGAAGGTAACGGATCGGGCGTGGAACCAGCAGGTGGGGGTGAAGAGCCAGCCTAGTGGAAGGGCAGGGTGATTTTCGTCGTTTGTGGCCTCGTGTGAGACCTTATGAGACATCGAGGGTTCAGGGAATAAAAAGGGTAGCTTCGGGGGAGACAAGGACCTCCGGGTACACCAGAGTCAAGGATCATCAATACGGAGGGAGATGTTGGCAGCTTTGGAACTTTCTGGGTAGTACTATATGGATTTCATTTGGTTTGAGGGAATCTTGAGGACCTGGAATACTTTTTCAATCGTATCTTATGTATATTTTCTGTTGCTTTCGCAGGGTTACGTTTATTGCAGAATAGGAGGATGCCTCAGACTGGTCGGAGAGCTACGTTGTAAGGGGTTCTTTGTGCCCTCCTGTCCCTCCTGTGTTGGGTTTACAACAGAGTGACTGTCGACCCCTTCTGAGGAGAGAGAAAGGGAGAGACTGTTGGGGAAGAGGGATAGGGAGGGAGGGTGAAGGGCTTGCTCCTCCCTGGGATGTCATTAACTTGTCTAATCGTGCCATGCAGTAATGCGGATGTGGCATGAGAAGTTGCCATTAGGTTGCATGACCAGTGATTGATCCTGCCGGCATGTTGGGCGCTGTAGGGCCGCTTGGGTGTTCCCCAGTCATGCAGGGCCTCGCCGGCTTTAGGACGGCCTCTCTCGTCTTCTTCAGATGTTTGAGTTTGCTGGGTTTATTATTTTTTTTCTTTCTAGGGTCCCATCACTATTCTTGGGTCTTGTGGGCTCGAGGTGGTCTAAAGCCTCAGGGGAGTTCGAAGACCCTATGTGTTCTTAGAAGTCCTCTAAAGCCACAAAGGAGTTCGAAGGTGCTGTGGGTATACTTCGAAGTCGTTTAAGCCTCAAGTGAGTTAGGAGATTTTGCGGGTATTATTGACTCCTGTCGGACGTTCTTTGTCTTAGGCTTTCCAGGGCTTGCCAGTTTATGTTTATTTTTTAAAGAAAAACTTGTCGCATTATGTAGATGTAGAGCTCAGTTGATTATGGAGTCCATTATTTATTAATGTACACTCTTATTACAACCTAATATTAATTACGGTTTTACTCTTGAGAGCGAAGTCGTTGAGTTAATGGTAGTTTTGTTGTGTGGTGACTTTTATGTCTTCCTTATATTATCGTAAGTGTTTGTTGTGACTCCATAACATACAACAGCTAAGGTGGGAGCCATGTTGCCTGTTGAGGTGATCTCCTGCAAGCCGATGGGGCGCAGTGCCCGAACAGAGCGCTTACTCAGCTTATGGGCAGCAGGAGGACGTAGAAGTAGTGGCAAAAGAGGCACACTGCGTAAAGAAAAGTTACGGTATCAGGAGGTGCATTGGCGGCAGCGGCTACAATAAGAACAGTGTCAGAAACAGGGACGTCAGTAACAGCGCTTCGGCAAGGGAAGGGACATAATCAGCCACGGCAACAGAAACACCGCCCCAGTAAGGAGGAGCGATCCGGGGGGTCGGGGCGTGATATGAGGGAGGGGAAGGGAGAATAGGTGCGTGTTTAGGGAGCTTTTGGGAGGCCATCGTGAGCACCTGCGGGTCCTCGGGGGCAAGGGTAATGAATGCATGGCTGGGACGACCTCTTGAATGTCTCCCTGAGCTATCTCCTCCACCGCTTCTTGTCTTGCTCAGGGCTAATTAACCGGCCACCCTTTTGAAAATGTCGACGCCGTGCCACTAATTTTATATATGGTGGTGGGATGCTGGCTCAGGCTTTTGTGTATATATATATATATATATATACACAAAAGCATATATATATATATATATATATATATATATATATATATATAGCCCATATTTTGATGAAGGTATTTCTATTGAAAAACAATAGAAAATCAACTGCTCGTGGAGAGGTTCTGTGGGGAGCGGATCATCTTTGATGGGCAGCCCTGCGCACTGGTTCCTCCTAAGTCTAGTAAATTGATCTCAGATTTGTTTTCTGCGTCTTTCCGCAGGATTACATGATAGCGAAGCATTTAGAAGTCGGCCTCCCCACCTTCCCACCATTATGATGGTCATTTCTCTCATCCAAAGTCAGTAGTACTCTCATATCTACTCACAGGTTCTCATATGTGTCATTGCCATTTTTAAATCCACGGGATTTACTTCGATGAGTCGCTGGAGTTTAGAGTGGGGATCAGGTTCGTGGCTGGAGCATTTCGGGAGAGCGAATAAAAACCGTAGGAAAGTGAGATTGGATAACCCTGTCCCGTGTCTGCGACACGCAGCAAACGGCGACGGTCCCTGGGGTTTATGACGTCGCCCGTTGTGGACGACGAGCGATCCGCCTACCGACAGAGGCAGCGCCGGAAAGGAACTCCTGAAACGGACGGGAGTCGGGAGGAAATGGGTTTCGACAGGTGAAGCATAAAGCAGTTGGAGGACTGCCGAATGCTACCGGTGCCGCGCGCTCGCGAGAGAGAGAGAGAGAGAGGGAGGGAGGGAGAGGAACAAGAAGTGCCCTCCTTCGCTGGCGTGGTTTGATGGGCCGTCTGGGCCTCATGCTGCTCAGCTGGGCCCTCTGCAGAAGTTGGTGCGGAGCCACTTAGCTTGGCACTTACAGCCAGGACGGCAGCTGGGCCGCCACGCCACTACCCTCCCTCGCCCCTGTCGCAACTCCTCTTCCCACCCACCCCTCCCCCCCTCCCCCAACTGGGAAGCCTTGTTACTCTACCCTCCCAACTTCTCTACCGGTTATTTTCTACATTTCTATGTCATTCTGAAATGCTCAGGTAGGTCTCGAGTAAGAATGAGAGAGAGGAACTTCCAAAGCGATAAGTTTTATTGTTATGGAAATCGTCTTGAATGTAGGGGGTCCACAGCATGGTATAGGCTGAAGGAGGAGGGAGGAGGAGGAGGAGAGAGGGAGAGAGAGGGGAGACACGCCTCCCACACCACCAATTATGGATGTTCCTGGCAAGGAGACTTGACGAGGCTCCGGCAAGTTAGGCCGGAGTCTCGAGTTGCTCAAAGTTAGTGAGGGCAGCCTGCGGGGAATTCCAATAAGACCCGAGCTTTCTTGAATGGTTGAGACTTTCCTGAATAATATTACTGTCTCGAAGAATCTCTCCCGTCCCAAAATGGTGTTTCTTTCCTCCCTGCCGGTTCCCTAGAGTGGTAGTTGCTGAGGTATTACTTAAATTCGGTTGTTTTATGCGCGTAGTGGGTCGAAAACATGTTTGTTTTTTTTTCGGTGTAATGCCACCTTTTTTTAGGTTTTTCCATTTTAAGGGTAATCATCACTTTGGGATTACCTGCTTGTGCGGTATGGGGAGTGGAGTTCTGTAAGCATGGGACCGCATCCCTCGCTCCCAATTTTGTGACTGTGTTAACTGACAGTCAAGGAAACGTTGGGAAGGACGTTTCCTCGAGTTCAGGAATTCAAAACCGTGAAGTCAGGGGCATGATTAGCAGTTCATGTCCACCAGTCTGTTTTAAGGACGCTGGGCCGGCATGGGTGGGAGGGGGAGGGGGGGGTGTCGTGCTGCCAGTTGTCCAGCATGAAGCTATCGTACTGCATCAGGGATTTCTGGCGTGTTTGTCGTTTCGTCACCCTCATTTGAGTATGGGTAAGAATGAGTTTCTCGTTGTGGTTCCTCCCCATGTGTACGTATATAGTCTTACCCATTACCTGACTCATGGGATGGGTGAATATTTTTTTTTTTTTAAGGTCATTTTCGAACTTCTGAACGATTAACTTAGCGCCAGTTGAAGGGGCGAGACCTGGGACTTAGCTTGGCTACCACTTGAAGAGGCGAGACCTGGAACATAGCTTGGCTACCACTTGAAGAGGTGAGACCTGGAACATAGCTTGGCTACCACTTGAAGGGGCGAGACCTAGGACTTAACTTGGCTGCCGCTTGAAGGGGCGAGACCTGGGACATAGCTTGGCTACCACTTGAAGAGGCGAGACCTGGGACTCAACTTGGCTGCCGCTTGAAGGGGCGAGACCTGGGACATTTCTGAATAGGTCCTCCTCCCCTCCTCTACGATAACACTGGACGCAGCAATATTGGTCTGGCTTTACCCTCTGTTTGGTCCGGCTGACAATCGGGAGATGTAAATGGATGGTTGTGACAAACCCCGATGGAGTTGAGGCATTGTTGGTGCGGTGGAGAAAACCCGTGAAGCGTTGCTGGAGTGATGGAGACGAGTTTGTGGTGTTCGTGCGGTGGAGATGAACGGATGCACTGCTGGTGTGTTAGAGATGAGTGTGATATATTGTTGGTGAAGGTGAATGCGAATCGTTGTGGGTGTGTTGGAGATGACTTTATATAAGCACTGTCATTGTGTTGGAGATGAATATTAAGAATGGTTGGTGTGGTGGTGATAACTCAAATATTGTTGGTGTGGGGCTTGCCTGAATCATTGTTGGTGTGGAGGAGATGACCCCTTGAAGCACTGTTGGGGTGGTGTTGGAGAAGATATCGAATCATTGTGTTGGAGACGACTCCGAAGCGTTGTCGGTGTGGTGGTGATGAGTACGTTGCATAGGAAAGGGGGTTTTTGGTTTTGATCGTGGGTGGCAGTTGTAGATGTATACACAAGTGGATAATAATGTATATGATATTCACTTTCCCTTTTTTTTTCTGGTCTTTTAATAGAGGAATTAATATGGTTTGTTCTAATTGAATCCATTTTTTTCTCTTATATCCAGTTGTTTGAAGTTGTTCTATAGAGCATTGGAATTCATGGGGATTAGCGTTTTTATTTTTAATATTGGTTCTTTCGGGAATAATTTTTTATTTTCGTTAAAGGAAAATTTCGCTGATGATACGAGCGAGACGAATTTTTTGAATTTCTGCAGGCAAATTATTTAAAGGCTTTATGAGATACTAGATCTTTTTTTTTTCTCATTACTTGGATTAATATGATGGTTTATTTGATTAATTCGTGTTAAACCTTTAAGTTATTGCTGGCGTCTGTGTTCTGATCCCGTTCATATATCACTTTAGGGTCTGGTAGTAGAATCTCTAGGGGTCTGTAGTGAGTTCAGAGGTCTGATATAATTGTCTGGGGTGTGTAGAAGTCTCTTGTGTGTGTGTGTCTGGAGGTCACTAGTTGATGTGTTTGTCTGAAGTGTGTAGTGTGTGTGTGCGTGTGTGTATACAGGTCTGCTGTCTGTCTCTAGGGATGTGTAGTGAGTATCTCTGGGGAACTGTCGTGTGTCTCTGGGGGTGTGGAGCGAGTGCTGGATCATGTGGATGTGAGGGGCACGCTGCTGGCCTGTAGGATGGAAGGAAGGAAGGAAGAAGGATGGGTGGATGTGAGGGGCACGCTGCTGGCCTGTAGGATGGAAGGAAGGAAGGAAGAAGCCCATCCTTCCTCCTGAGAGGATATTGACGTAAGGGTCATTTATATCCCTTCAGAGGGCCCGTCAAAAGTGTGTGTGTGTGTGTGTGTGTGTGTGTGTAGATATTTAGTTCGACTTATGGAGAATGTTTGGTAGGTACAGCAGTTCCTGAAATTGCTGTTTATGTATGTAGGTGGGTAAACATCCCCGTGTACCATCTTTTCACTGGATTTAGGAATGTTTTCCTTTGCCCTCAGGTAAGCCGACGTGCCGGAGAACGCTAGCGGAGGTGACGAAGGTAAGAGATTGGGGAGGGGGAAAGGTAGGGTGTTGGCAGAGGTAAGGGGGGAAGGAGAGACTGAGGTGGGGAGGCGACGAAGGTGCTAGTGGGGGAGTATGGAGGAGACGGCGCAGGGCCAGAGAGTAGTCAGGATCTTCAGCCTGTTCCTGTATCCCTCGGGGAACTGCTCAGCCTCCTTCGCGAATTTCCCTCACCTCTGTCTGACTCCGACAGCAACATTGCGACGCTTGATTCTCTTCGGTATACCCGGTGTTAGCGTCTGGTTTAATGCACACCTCGTTCTCGTCCTGTAAGCGGTAGCGCAAAGGGATTACAGAGCGTCACGAAGGGCCTTCGTCAGACATCAGCAGGCAGGTGATTTTGATGTAGATTGCTATGCAACTGATGTCTTGTGAAAATTTGTTTGGTAATCTCATCGACCAAGGACGCTTATAGACTGGAAACAGACGACACCATCAGAATCATCAACTGGACCTCTAGAAATGATAAGATGTCCAGGGAGGAAGTGAATCAACTCCTGCGCCTGGAAGGAGATGAGGAGATCAAGTGGTGTACCAAATACCAGGTGGGAGCGAGTGAGACGTGTCAGAGACCTGGGAACAGCGATGTCGAGTGACCTGGTCTCTGGAAGACCTGTCCTGGTTGGCGGAGACGTCGATGGTATGGATATTGAGGACTCGTAAAGACCTGGGAAGGAATACGTTTATTTCCAGATTTCAGATTCCTAGTGAAGTCTTCGAGGGGTCATTCAAGCCCCACAGGCCCGGCTGGGTCCCAGGCTCTTGGGTTGGGGGTCGTCCGTCGATCAAGCGAGCGGGCTGTTCGTTCCCTGCCATCTGGAGTATTGCTTGTGTGCCAACGTCACATTTAAAGCCAGAGAAAATCGCCGAGTTGGAAAATGACCGGCCGGATCGATCCAGGGAGGCATGCAAGTTAACGAAGACGGGCAGACGGCTGTGGAGAATGTACTCACGCCAGAACGTAGCGGCCAGAGGTGGTTCTTAATGTAATTTTACAGTTTCGGCCCCATAGAGAATTCTTGGTAAGCGATGGAATACGCCATGATCTAATGAACCTAACCTAACCAAACCTCTCCTATCCTAACCCAACGTAACCTAATCTAACGTAGGGGGTGTGTTACAAGCTTGGGGCCTCCAAGAAAATAGGTCTATCGATTACTTGTAACAGTAATTTCGTAACTTGTGTAGGGGTGTACACTGTAAAGATACCGATCATAGACACACATACATACAGGAAGGCTTGGCCCTTGAAGGGAGTCGGAATTAATCCATGTTGGAGCGAGAGACGTGATGAGTATGTCGGATGACTTCAGTGGATGGTCGGGGACGTGGCTGGGTTTAAGACCTACACAACTGTTCGTTACTGGATACTGTATGAAATGTCACAGGTCTAGTGTGGGTTACAGGCTTGAAGATTACTGGAACAGGTTGGGACGATGTGTATCCGACCAGCGGGTCCTGCTATGGTGACCTAGTCTTGCGCGTTGCGGCCACCAGCAGTCAAATCCATCGGCGATGGAACGAGACGTTCTTCCCCTGGACGCAGCTGATGGGGGGTGAGGATTAGTCTTGGAAATCACCCCGAGGTAGGAGTGAGGTGGGGAGTGGGGTGTGGGAGGGAAGTAAGGGAGAAGAGAGGGGTTAAGGAAGGGATGTTGTATTAAAGGGTGGTGGATGAGGGGGTAAATAGGGGATAAGAAGGGGTTGTTGTATCAGCGTCAGATGGATGAGGGGTAGATTGTGGGAGGTAACTGTAGGTGGATAGAGTAATGCACTGAAGAGGAGGAGTGGTTCTGTGCAGTGGTTGTAGGAGATGGAGTGATTAGGCCTCTGTTGTTTCCAGGGGGAAAGTAGCGTTTTGGTAATCCGATTGTGTTTTCCAATAGAAAACGGCGAAAGGTTTTGTTGTGGTAGTGCAGTGTTAAAAGCTGTCTTTGAACTAGTGATTATATATATATATATATATATATATATATATATATATATATATATATATAT